>JAZGTI010008094.1:0-20622 GCA_036877585.1 Botia kubotai | reverse complement strand
ATGTAATTGAAGGTACTGTTGTTTGCAGAACAGTTGATGGTCTTGTAGCTCAATTGGTAGAGCATTGCGTTAGCAGCACAATGGTTGTGGGTTCGATTCCCAGGGAACACATGTACTGATAAACTGTATACCTTGAATGTAAGTCGCTTTGGATAAGTGTCTGCCAAATGCATATATGTAAATGTAGTTGATGTGTATTCTTGTGTTGTCATTACTGCTGGAATGTTTAATCCTGCTAGTTTACTTGAATATCAGATGCATTGACTAGATGAAAGCATGAAGTTCTTCTACCATGATTACAGGCTGGGCATGACTGTGGAATAAAACAACTGAAAGCGCCCTTGAAGATGTGTTGTGCTGTAATATCTGTAATAACTGATAAACATGAACAGGCTTTATAAAACAGCACTGTGGCACCACTATTTGTAAACATACAACAATATGGGCTGGTTGCAGGGCTAGATCAAGCATTACCATGAAAATATAAAATAATTAATATATATGTAACAAGGCCATAATTTATGATTATAAAGAACTTAAAACACTAAATATAAAAAATGTAAAACATATCTAATATGGCATGTCATGTTTATTATATGAATATGAACTGCAGAATAACTGAAGATTTCAAGGAGGATAGGAGACACAAAACATATGCTATAAGAAATTATAGCATATGTTCACAATCCTGTAAAGCCATAAATGAAATGGACCAAACAGATAGTAACATTCTCACAATGAAGTAAGTGCTAATTGCTCCATTTACTTTTCACTGCAGAGACAAAGTGTTGCTGCACTGTGTTCAATTAAACAAAAAGAATAGAACACTTTATAGAATAGAACGCATTCTTATCTGGGGTTTTGGCAAGAACTCCAAGAACAGACCTACAATTTGGCTTGAAACAAAAGCCATTGTTGGACCTTTCGTTATTTTTTAACAGCGGTTTAATTTTCTATTCATTTTTTAAACCCCGTTGTCAAAATTTGCGACTTGTCTAAACACAGTTTAAGCCCAAATTGTGTTGCTTGATTTGATGTTGGTTTACAGTTGATAAACGTGTATTTTCCTTGAATGTCTTAAACAAAGCAATGCACTCACTCTGTGGAATGAGCTTTATCTGAGAATAATAAAGAAAATAAGAGACAGAAAAAGGATGCTTTTGTTATTAAGAAAACCATCCGGTAGCTGACTGACAAAAATAAAAATCCCAAAATAAAAATCAACAAAACCAATTAAAAAAATCATGTAGTTATTTAAAACGACAGCATTAATTGGCACAACTTTTAAGCACAATATCTCTAAAAACAGGCTCCTACAGCAAAACAAAATAAAATTAGTTCTTGGCAAGCTTGCAGTCTTTTCCAATTAAAAAGAAAAATGCATGTTTATTAAACCTTGATATATGCCTGCAATGTATATAACAACACTTCATTGACAAGCATGAGTCTTACCTGAGGCAGTAAGATACCCAGAAGAAGTCCAGCCATAATTTTGTAGTTGTCCATAAACCATATGAAGACTGCATCAGTGCAACCCCGTATGTAAATGACCTCTGTATTATCCAGCCTCTGCAGATAAAGGTCAGAGCACATAAACAAAGGTTATATTTGCAGGTCACCTGTTTAATTATCATATTTTAAGTGTCAATAACTGGCTCTCAGTGCATTGCTGAATGGTAATTGGATGCTGCTCCATTATAAAGCACATCATCATTCATGACATGGTGCATATCCTCATGTTTCTCATTGCTCTACCCAGATGACTCAATTACTCATTAGACCTTTGATCCCTCTAAACAACAGACCTACCAAATCATCACTGGAAATTGATCATTTTACAAGTAAACTAGTTACCCTAACTTTCTTGTCTAACCTTAACAAATCTATGATAAATACTAAGATAATGATTGACATTAAAATTTGCAATTTTGCAAACGTACCTCATTCTTCAGGACCGTGTATCCACACATGGTATTGACAACTTCCGAGGGCTGTAAAACAGAGGAAAATGCAGCCTTATCATCATCATCAAGGTAGTAAAACACTTGAATGTCTAGTTAACCTTATAATTCTGTATTTCGAGATTGTCATGAATATGAAATAACTTCTATGGTTGACTAATTGTATGAGCTGGCCTACTCCTAATTTAAGAGGTTTCCATTAGTCTCATTTTGTTTAAGTTGTCCTTTAAATTTTTTTTTCAGTTTTAAGAAATAAATGAAGTGCTAAGAATGCTGAACTTGATCAATTAAGGTTAAATCATTTAGTTAAATCATCAGAGTAATTGCACACGTTGAGATTCTGTTTAAATGTGCTGCCACGCAGCATGACTTCTTGAAGAAATTACATCGATTTCTGAGACTAAATTGTGATATATTTGCCTGAGAACCACATAGGACAAGTGATGCAGCATACATTGCAGATAGTCACAAGAGACAAACTAGACAATGGGTGTAAAAGGGAACGCTTTCTTGACTGGGGTCCAGTTAAGTGCATATAGAAGAATTGTATTTCCTCTCATATTGGCAGACTAGATTGAGGTAAGATACTCAGACAGAGAATAGAGAACGTGAATGATCTGACTCAGTGACTTTGTGTCACTTTGTGATAGAACCATGAGGCGCTTCTTGTTCACTGACCACAGTGAACAGTAGGGGACACAGATTAGGAGGAGTGTGCTAAAGAAGAAGGGTGCTGATCGAGTGGCTGTGGCTGAAAGCCGAATTTAAACTCTTGAGTTTGATGTGGGCAGCAATAGTTAGACAATAGAGTGAGATCAAGAGGATTGTGACATGGGTTCTCTTCTGCTGATTGAAGACCAGACGTGTCGCCGCAGTCTGGACCACTTGTACTGACTTAATCATGCTAGATGGAGTCTGGCCAGCAGAGCATTCCCGAAATGACAAGAGCTGGGACCAGGAGCTGTTCAGCATATTAAGTTAAGAAGGGCTTAATGAACTTGATGCTACAAGCTTGAAAAGCAGATGATATGCAGGGAGTGGAGTTGGTCATCAAACACTTCTTTCAAGTTTGTGGCTCTTCTTCTGGTGCTTGTCAGCGTTGTTGAATCAAGCATCTTAGTGACATTGTGGCCAACAGAAGAGTTAATCAGAATCACAAGAAGTTCCATCTCTGACACCGGCGAAATATTCTTCAGTATAATATTTCTTCATACATCTAAGTGGTTAAGTGGCTTCATATCTGGTTTTAAAGCGGATAACAATGAACCACTGATGTCCCACTCATTTAAACCAACAGGCTTATCTTTAATAAAGTAGGATTAAAATGTCTTTTAATTAGTATTAAAGGAAATTTCTTCAAATTACTGTAAATTCTGACGTTCAGTTTTAGCCGAGACATGCAAATGTACCCTTCACATATTAAAAAGTCATTGCTGTGCTTTAGGCTGAGATGATAATGAGGTAATGATTGTCCACAGGTAATCTGCACACAGCTGGGGCTAGACAATAGAAAACAGGCTCAGTGATTGTTCTAAAGCTAATGAAAAATTAATATCCCTATCACTGTAAAATAATCCCAGCCTGCTTTGTCGCTGCACTTCAAGTGTCATACTTTTCAACTGTCCTTCGCAAATATCAATCCGCAATACGCAGAATGATCCAATATAATGGGCCTCACACAAACAAGCATCTCTATCATGCCACATAACCATATCTTCTGGCCAAAAAATGTAGCAGATTAAGTAGCAATATTATTATGACCTCAACTACTTCAGAAATGAACCAAAGTAAAGCAAACACTAAAAATGTGATAAGAAAATATTAGATGTTTTCCAATATTTTTTTCACAATTTACAATTTTTGCACCTTTGCAAATGCTCATGCTAATTGATTCGGTGAATCTTAACAGGGTTTATAAAGGCAAAATCAATACTGAACACACATTTAATTTCTTTCATGTGGCTCACTAGCCCATACATGTCTTTTCACTGCTTCTGTCTCCCTTCAGATAAGCAAACAGTACATAAAAGACTCTCTATCTGTAACAATCAAACAAAAATAACTTTTCCAAAGTTCACAGTAACTTTGCCAAAGTTCACAGACGTGACAGAGCAGTAAATGTTTTAAGAAACAACACATGCAATCAGATCCTGGAGACAGACTTGTGGGAAACATGCTTTTGCAGAACTGTTTTTATTAGACATTCACGATAGATAAGCTCAAATAAAAAGCATGGAGAAATAATAACTATTACAATATTCTTTGAACTAGCTAAAGGTCTACTTGACTACTTGATCTAGTGTGTATGTGTGCTTTGACAATTTGAAGTCATATACAGTGCATGTGATCTGTTGCATGAAAAGATGCTTTAAACAGCAAACCATTCATAAGTCATGTTCATATTGCAGTAGAGAATTAAAACGTTTACAGACACAGACCTTGTTGTTCACACAGCAGGTATAAGGAACTCCACAGGCTAAAGGTCCAGGAGCGGTGCAGTTATGATACATGTTGACCTCCCAGTCACTGTACTCATTTCCCCCACAACATTTGAACTAGAAAAACGAGATATAAAACAGTACAGCAACTTCTCAATGGAAATATCAGTACTGTATCAGAGGAAGATTTTTGCATCTGGCACTGAAGGTGTGTTGAGGCTATGCGGTGCTATATAATCCTCAACCTAACAGGATAAACGCATCTGGCAAACTGTACAATATGGATTTCACACAGGCTCTAAGATCTGGACTTTAGTATTCTATGAAAGCAATGTAATAATAATGCTACTATTAATACACACAGATAGTAATGAATGATAAACACAGATTATGAAAAATGTGAAGACGGGGAACAAGGAGGGATGCCTGAAGATCTATCATGTAGTAACGTAAGATGTGATTATATATCCCTAAAATTATGATTGACGTAATTAAATGAACAAACATTTTATGTTATGCACAAATAGTTGCACATGTTCAGGATTTAATTTTCTTGTATTGTCTTCTGTTAACTTTCAACAAGATTGACAGGGCATGAAATATAAGGGGTGAAATGAATAATCCGAACTGCTTTATATTCATTTATTGAGCCAACAGCTTTCAAAAGGAACGGCATGAATAAATATTAGACTCCAGTCTTTTCTCACCGAATGGCACGATTCATATTCCAGACTCTCAGCTCATTTCAATGGCAGTGAATATCATTTGAGGCAATTACTTGGGCAATTGGTTGATTGTCAAAAGAAACACATATTCACGGGTGTAGGACAATTATATCACTATTGGTTTAAGAAAAATAAAGCGCGTAATTGCATCCTGTTGCAGAAGGCAAATGCACATAAACGCAGCAAGGGGTGTCTGTCACATTTAAATGAGAATGACCCTTTGGAAGTGAAGGCACATTCCCCTGCAGTCTGACAGAAAACACTGCACGGTCACATGACAAATTGAGCTTCTCTCTGCAAACAAGTTGAAACATCAAAGCATTTTAAATACGGATAAAAGGCAAACTACAATGAAAGGCCGGCACTAAAAGTGGTTCAAAAATGAACTACAGTAATTCCCTTAACAATGGCCCTAATATAATGTGCTAAATCTTTTCATTTTGCTCATCACAGGGTGACAAATGATTAAAGTTTGTCTGGCCTTAGTTTGTTTAGTTCTTGTTAGTATTTTTCTTGTCATTTAAAAAAGCCAAGCCTGCTACTACAATAAAAAAGCAGCAATATTTTTGATATAATAGTTCTGAAAGACCTGGTTGTAATTACTGTGATTATACAGGTGCATACAGATGCACAGGGTGGACTTCTACAGTCAGTGAACTGATGTAGAGCTACTCTGACACACATTAATGCACCTCAATGCCACAAAAAGCCTCAGAGTGCTGCTGCCATTGAAATTTCTGTGCAGCGCATGTGAATTTTTATGGATCAGTCTGCTGGGTACCTAACAAAAAACTACAAGCAGTGTGCTTTAAAGTGACCTTTCACTGTACAGTGTACTCAACATTGATAGGACATTTTACATTCACATTTATGCATTTGGCAGATGCTTTATCCAGTACATTCCCAACTTACAGTACATTCAGCTTATACATTTTGTCAGTACACGTGCTCCCTGGATATCGAACCCACAACCTTTTGCGCTGCTAACGCAATGGTCTACCAGCTGAGCTACAGGAACACTCTTTTACGGATCTTTGTACTTGAATCTTGGAATTTAAGGATTTTGGTACTTCAATAGCTGGTAAAGTGGCTTATTCAATTAATATCTTAATATCATTTTATCCTGTATCATATCCATTATATCCTGTAATTTCCTACAAGAAAACGATTGTCTTGATACATGAAAGCAAATGGCTTAATGCACTTGCAATATTATACAAAAGAAAATGGCATGTAGGTATTATACATGGTATTCATGTAAATAAACAGCATTGTGATCAATTAATAACTGTAAGTTATGACACCTGATGCAGTTTTTTAGGACAAATCTCTTACCGTTCTCTGAACAAAGTCCATGATGTTTTTGAAATCAAGGTCGTCATAGTAATTCACCATTCCTTTACGGATGTTTTTGTTGAGCAGGTCCACTGTCTACATCACACAGGAAGATCAGTTACAGTATGAAAGAATATAGTGCAACATTTCATATGTATGATTTTGTGTAACACATGATATTAAATTCATTTTTGGTTTTGCAAAGCAAATACACAAATAAACTTCCAAAAACAAAAATGTTATATTTGAGAACTGGTACAATGAAGCTCTTAGGAAATATAATTTAAATTTAAGCTCGCAATGATGGGTAATTATGCTCTGCCATCAAATCTCTTTTGTATCATGATTGCTGGATTGTCAAGAAGCCAAACACTTCCAACAGATGATGAAATACAACCATATTTAATCAGACAACAATCAAGACCCTGCAACTATGTAACAGTTTTCATAATTATCTTTCTCACATTAGTATTGAGCCCAATGAAATGAATTACAAGGAAACTGTCATTCAGGGCTTATAAATATTGAGTGGCACATTTCATAGCATCACATTTTACATGTAGTTTTACTGATTTAGGAGTAGTGCAATACTGACAGTGCACATTTCTTTAAGTATTTGTATTTGTTATGGCTTATGCCAACTTCTGTCACTGTGAAATCAAAATGGATAAACAAATAAAACAACCTGTACATTAATGGTAAATATGGTAGAATAGTAATAAATGAGAAAATAGTGACAAATGGATTACACACTGTACCTGGGTCCTAAAGATCAGAGCAACAATCGCACCAGTAAGCTCCAAAATGAGGCAAATCGCCAAAGAGTAAAGAAACTGCAAGGCAAAAGGAAACAGCAGATTTTTAACAAAACAACGACACATGCACATCACTAAAACTAAATTCAAACAACAGTTCTACATCTCAATTTCTGTCCCACCTGGGCAGCAAGGCCTTGTGTGTGTGTTTAGCACCTGTGATATTTTCACAAAGCAGATGGACCAGTGAATACAAATAGCACAATTCCATTAGCTTGTTTTCCTAGTGTGCGACTGGGAAGCAGTATCAACATAAAGACTGGGGGAGAAAGGACAAAATCCTCTATGAGACGTTTGTTTTCTCTTGCTCTGAAACAGGATGTGTCTTTCATTTTACTGCTGTTGTTTTCACCACACGATTCTTCAGGCGAAAACAGAGGGGCGGTTTTCATACTGGCAGTAAATGTATGCAACTAAATTCAGGTTGGTTTAGGTAAATTAAGGGATTATTCAAATTATGCATTTATTCGAACCGATAAATGAATAAACTATCACCCTTCTGAACCGACCTGGTTACCAACAGTTAAGTATAGTTTTTAAAGAAGAAGCTAATAAGATCTGGTATTTGACAAGCAAGGTGTGCTTTTGAAAAAAAAAGCATATGTGTATATAAATTAGAATTACATAGATTAATAAAAGATGTCCCTGGATACAGGAAACTGCTATCAAATTACCTCTTATTTAATCTTAACAGAAACACTTATGTTTGTACTTCTTCAACAAAGAAGAATATTTGGAGTTATTTTAGCGATTACTATACGGACGTCAAGTTGGTTGGTTGAACGCTAAGACTTTTCACTGTGGCAACACAGAGCTTTCTTTCTGACAGAGCTGCATGCTGTCTGCTATTTAGCCATGACTTTTTGATCTATTAGTGGCCCATTCACCTTCTTCCGAACCGGAATGAAATGGGATATGAAGTGTATGAATCTCAAACACGTTTTTACGGACTGAACTACTTTAATTTGATACAGTATCTTAAAATGTTCATGGTGTTAAACATTGAATGTTGGAAAATCCAGATTTGGAGACACTTCTGTATGTAAGAGCCTGATGGACAGGTGGACACTTACCACTTTGAGAAGGCACAAATTGTCTCTGAGAGATGCCAGGACACCAATAAAGGAAACGATGAACATGACCACACCCAGGACAATGAGAATAATAGCAGGAGCCAGAAACACTCCCTCTAGGGTCTTGTAGCGCTGCCTCTCCACTTCTGCATAAATGCCGATCGCCAAAATTAAGCCCCCTACCAACTGAGACAAAAAATTAATGAATATAAATCTAGATCAGAAACAGGGTGATACAATGTCATCAGACACACTGAGCACATGGATCAAAAGCACATGGATCAAAAACTACACACGGACTGCAGGCTAAAATATGACCACAGGCTCTCAATAAAGTCTAACAAAAAACTGACATTATTGAATTTGTAAAAAAACAGCATACTCTTTAAAATCACTTTTACATTAAAATGTATTTATGGGTTATTAAAAGTAAAGCACAGCTATGTGTAATTTTGACGTCCTGTATTAATGTATTCTAACCTTGAATCTTAACAGATCCCATGATGGGGTAAGTGTGATATCCATTTGGAAATATTCCACACGATTATCATTTTCTGCTTGAACTCTAGTCAGCTAATTAAAGAATTAAAGCATGTTGCGTGGAAGCATTTCTGTGTCACAGTGAGGGATGCGAAATCACTAATGTGATAGTGGATTTGGGAGAAACTGATTCAAGTTTGACATACAGCAGTAAATGCACTTCTGTATCCCACAGAAATAAACACAGAGCTTCTATGACACAGCCTAATGGCATAATGAAATAATAACCAGCATAATAGACCACTGATAATTGCAGTAAAACCTCTCTATGCCCGTTATCTTGTTACATATGTGTGTGAGCATGTCTGCGTGCAAGGGGGCTTTGCAACTAATTTGTTTTGCTAATGCATTCCTTCTTGTACAGAGCTGTTCTTAAACCATCTATTTCTCCTACTTTCTCACTTCACATACCGAGAGGTAATTTACAGGCAAGTAAGTTATAAATAGCCTAAGCTTTTGCTCTCAGATGAACAGAGGCATATTAAGATGTTATGTATTGTTAAAACCATTAATAGAACAGCATCAAAACTGAATTAATATCATATTGCCTTCATGTCACTAACACAGAACTGCCAGCGACTGAAACCCTCTGTAGAACACCAACAGACTGAAAGTGGCACAAAACCCAAAAATGGCTTATGTTTAGATCCCTCAATACAGTTTCAAAAGCCTCTTAGGAAATTGACTGGAAAGTGTCAACCAGTTATGACCTTTTTTGGCTGACTCTAAAGACAGAACGCATAAAGATCGATGGAGCTGAGGACCACCAACGCAAGGTTATTGGAGTACAAAGGATTCTCCTCTTGTTCCATTTTGGTGGTCATGGCTACTTAAGCTTCATCCATTTATTCTCATGTACGTTTATGAGAAACCACATTGCTAAAACAAACATTTTTATTACTTGAAAGATATATAAAAACACAGATCGTCTGGATAGAAACCTACAGCGATTCTAACACATAACCACTGCGAAGATATACAAGTCAAAACAATTTCAAATAACATTCAGAATTTAGACTTGACTCCAGTGCCATTGAGCCAATCAATTAACTCCTTCATCCTCTCCAAGCCAATTAGCTTAGTCTGTCTGCAAGTATGCAAGACAAATACAGCGTACTTAAGATGGCTTTGTACCAATCTACCTAAGTGCACATTAATCAACAGAGATGATAAGATCAGATGCCTTCGGGAGCAGAATAGCAACTCTAGGCCATCCACACATAGTAATTCTCCAGCACACCCTTGTGCGTGGAACATGTGCCACTCGGGTTGTGAAAACCCAGAACAAAGTGTGCACTGGGTCAGCCAGCACTGGAATGAAGGTGCCAAAAGGCCACCAGGAGCCTCAGTTGGTGGCATAATAGAGAGAAATAGGGTCATGTGGGGACCATTGTTTACGCTGTCAGTGTGATGGGTTCAACATGTACGAACGTGCTCCTGACAGAAAACTGGAGTAGCACAATGATGCGGCCCCATTTCAAACCTCTGCTGCAATGTTGAGTGGCTTTGACAGCCTTTCGCACCCAATACACTTAAATGTCTTATATCAATGTCAATAATGCATGAGAATAAAGATAACCACATAATGTTACAGCCGTCCAAAACACTACAGTAAAAAACACTCTTCTGCATAAAAAGGTATGTTTGTAGCATTAGTATCTGAATCTAAAATATATATTGTTATATTATATACTATAGATACTATAGATGTGTTTGTAAACAGACCTTTGAACAACTGATAGACTAGTGGAAATGTTATCAGATATTAAATAGATCCTATGAAGCAGGGCCATCAAAATATCCTAAAATATATAATCTCGAATAAACAGGGTTGCACTCCACCTTAAAATTGTATTGTGCACCTACATTTACATTTACATTTAGGCATTTGGCAGACGCTTTTATCCAAAGCGACTTACATTGCATTATACTACACATTGATCACTGTATGTGCAATCCCTGAGATCGAACCCATGACCTTGGCGTTGTTAACGCCATGCTCTAACCACTGAGCTACAGGAATGCTAGGTTCAAAACCTAGGTTCAAAACAAGCATGACCCTGTAAATCCATACAGGTCTTAGAGATTGCAAACATACAAACAAACACATAAACTGATACATGAAGAGAAACAGTAGTCCAGCATAGGACAGAATTGTTGCGTTTATGAGGATGGGAGAAAAGCCCCCATTCAAACCCTACAAAATACATACTGTGCAATATGTACTGAGTAATAACGACTGTGTGCAAATTATATGAAATGTGATCAATTGATCATCATGTAATCAATAATAGAAGACAACCAATAAACAATAAACGCAGACTGTTTACTTTGTATTACTCACTGTACCATAAGCAGTATTTGCTTATTGTTTTACACACACACACACAAACACACCCACAAACACGCACCCACAATAAAGCGAACATTGTAGAAGGAACATTAATTAAGGACGCTAGAACAGGGTTATGAGAGACATGTCACAAATATAAACAAATGTTCAAATGTTACAGTAAGCAAACTACTAGGTTACTATTTTCTATCCTTTCCCTTGTTTTTAAAAATGTAAACACTACGTGCGCACATTTGCTGACGTAGCGTCATTGCCCTTCCTCATCGATTTAATACAGCAGACGAGATTAAAAAACACAAGCATTCAAACTCACCCAGAAAAGTGTTGCATATACGATTAAAAAGAACTTGAGAAAGAGGTACGAGCACCTCTCACAATATCGGACCTCATTTGACATGTTTCACGGCTGTAACTACCGACCGTGTTTTCAGTTTCACTTCCTGGTTTGTTTGAATCGTCTACCTGAACCACTGTCAGGAGTGAGAATATTTTGATTGACGGACAGTTAGACCAATGAGAGCGCAGAAGTTCCCATGGCTAGTTCCGTTTATTTTTTAGGGTTTATAATGTAGGTTTTGGATTTAATACTAAAAACTGAATTTATAAACTAAATAAAGAAAGATTAGTTTAATCGTTCTTTACTTCTTTGCAGAGTAGAGAGAGAAACAAAATGTCACTTTTTTTTACATAAGATTTTACCAGAGACTTAACGTGGCAGTTAATGAAGTGAGCTGGATTTTGCGAAACTGCCTCTAACAGCAATGTAATCATAGACACAGCACTATTACCCATCCATTACATGCTAGATGTGAATTAATGTGAATATGCAGTAGTTACAGATAACAGCTGAATAAATCAAATAGATATGATGCACATTTCACTAGTTACATACTTCATGAAAAACTACTAGGCCAATGTCCCAGAGCTTCAGGCAATAACAACATTCTCTTATAATAATTTATGTTTTTTTTTTATTCTGATGCCCTACACCCCTGCAGATCTGTATGTGATTTATCTTTGGACTCCACACATACATTTATCATGTTTTAAGGCTGATGCTGTTGTCAACAGCGTTCTGTCTGCAATCTGCAAGAATTTTATTGTTATGCATTTCAATTTGTAAATAGCTTCAATACATTATTGAACCGGCAATATGATTTTCCCTTCAATAGATTATTTAGGACATGCCACTGGTTATGTTAATATATGTAAAACATGGCTAAACATGCATAAGCTTTAGCTATTGAAATGACTAGTGCATATTTATAATAAAGTAATTTTAATGTCTTTTAATTTGTAATTGTATGTGTTGTAATAAAATGGGCGTAAGTGTTGCTTTACAGGAATGTGCACATGGATTCTAAATTTATACAATATTAATATGACATATTTAAGCTTTAAGGTCAATGTTATGTGAGCAGTTTTAATAAAAGGAACCATTAAAATATGTTAGTGGCACATTTTAGATGAAACTTCGTTGCCTATATTAGCTGATAAAGGGTAGATAAAATGGGCTGAACTAAAACAGTCTAACAAAATTGTTTTTTTTAAATAAAGATAAAAAGCTTATTCTTCTAGAGACCATCAAGCTTTTTCATGATAAGGTGCTGCACTCTGTAAAATAAATAGTCCAACTGTTTAAGTGTTCCTGTAGCTCAGCTGGTAGAGCATTGCCTTAGCAACACAATGATTGTGGGTTTGATTCCCAGAGAACACACAGATCAAACATATAACTTAAGTTGCTTTGGATAAAAATATCTTATATTTACCATCACTCTTAGTATGCACATGACAGCTAGGGCAACATCCTGTAACAGTTACTTAAAAGGAATTATAGTAATTGTCACAATTTAAAAGGTGCTGGGGTGAAGCAGAAATGGTACGTCTAAATAGTGTAATAGAATCTTTTCTCTAGTTTGTTGATTAATATTGAATGCAAAATGGTATAATACTTGCTTATCACAACCTTTGGCAACATAAAGATATATGAACGTCAGTTTAAAATAGCCATGGTGTCCGAATAGGAGTAATGTGCACTATTCACTCTCCACCGTTTCCAGCTTCTGCCAAGACAGCTGCCTCACTGCCCAGTCAAAGAACAAATACCACCTCAAACAATAGTAGAAATAAGGGTAGCTAAGCAACGTCTCTGGAGAACAAGACCTCAACCATGGTTGTAAATTGTGACAAATTTCCATCAGTGTGCGCAGCAGGGGTTTGGCAATAATTAATGACAACAAGCCTACCACGATAAACGCGTCAATATCATACCACTTAAATCTCTCGATTTTGCCAGGTTTCATTAGGATTTTGGTGCGCGTTGATGTTGTGCGTCATAAGGCTGAATCAGAAACGTGTTTTACTCAAACGTCATTGCATCGGACCCGGCACACCCCTAACAACATTTGGCACAAATTCCTTCAGTTTCTCGGCGCTAGGATCACTGCAGGCACAATAACGCACTCCAGCGCGCACTGAAAAAATCCGATTCACCATTCATTGTTTGGAGAACAAACTGTTGCACGTGTTCAAAACACACAGGTTCACCATGTCGTAGCTTCAACACACAAGCAACTTCCTGAAATAAGCATATTAATTTGATTTATGTACTGTGACTACGAACAACTGCAATGGATACGACTTTGGACCCCTTTTCAGCATCTCTCCTTTACGATGAAGAGGACGGGAATGAAACCTCCACCAACCTTTTCGAGCAACCGGACTGGCAGGTGGCACTCTGGGCTATTGCATATTCCTTAATCGTTATTGTTTCCATCACTGGAAATGTTACAGTTATTTGGATAATCTTGGCACACAAACGAATGAGGACAGTGACCAACTACTTTATTGTTAATCTCGCCTTTTCCGATGCGTCGATGGCAACTTTTAACACTGTCTTTAATTTCGTTTATGCTTTGCACAATGACTGGTATTTTGGTTTGGGATACTGTAAATTTCAAAACTTCTTTCCAATAACAGCAATGTTCTCAAGCATTTATTCAATGGCGGCTATTGCTGTTGACAGGTAAGCACATTTATTTATTAAATACACTTTATGTAAATTACACTTTCCATCATTATCATGGTATTTACCATAGCCTATCAATATCCATACTTTATCGTAATTCGTGATTTATAAACATGTCGTACAGCCTAAATTTGACAATGACAATGTTTGGGAAAAAGCTCTTAATACATGCTGATGAACGTGTAAAAGGGTTGTTTCTTTTCCGCTGTCACTGGGTCTGACTTCATGAAAAACCTGTGCGCACGGAGTTATCCTGCAGTTATCCTGCAATTATCTATTCATTAATCCAGTACAAAAATCCAAGCGCTTCACTGCACGTATATGTGAATTTGATGACCTGGACAGCAGGTTCTCATTCCTCTCATACATTTAACGTACCTCCTGCATCATTTACATTATTATATTACGATGTTGTTTGTGCTGATGGCATAAGAGTCTGATTTAGTGTCCAGCTGGTGGATAGGTAACAGATAATTTAAAATATGGTAAATACCTCAACCAGTCGTTATTTTTGGTTCTGCTTTAACAGAACCCAAATTCAGGTGTATGATTTAGTATTCTGGCTATACCTGAATATGAATAATCGCATTGTTTATTTCCATTAAGATGTCTTTGGCTGATATTTTCAGATATATGGCTATAATCCATCCATTGAAACCCAGGCTCTCCTCCACCACTACTAAAGTTCTGATCGGGGTAATCTGGGCTGTGGCTTTTTCACTGGCTTTCCCTCAGTGTTATTACGCCAGTACCAAGTTCTTCTTTCCTCGGACTGTCTGTATGGTGGAATGGCCTGGCGATTATGGAGGGAAACATCAGCTCTCGTAAGAAACGATTATTTATTCTTGCAGTGTAATTCAAATGCTTTTGTTGATACATTTCCTTTGATAACCATGTGATGCCCCACTGCTGAGGTTTAAATTCTTTTGATTTATGTTTTGCTTATTAAAAAGCCATATATTTGCGTAAGTGAGGCATGTTTTAAACACAGATTTGATTAATGAAGTGATGCTTAATCTTATTAGGTATCAGATTGCTGTCATTATCCTAAACTACTTGCTCCCTCTGCTGGTGATGCTGGTCACCTACAGCCTGGTTGGCCGGAGGCTGTGGGGCAGCGAGATCCCCGGAGAAGCATCAGATCACTACCAAAATCAGATCCAGGCAAAACGCAAGGTCAGCAAAGCCTGAGCTTTCTTATTCACTTATGTCACAGTAATGTATTAAATTATGTAATTTTAGTTACTCCACATAACCTGATTCAGTGTTTGCACTGTAGCCTATTAGATGTACAAAATACGCAACTTAACTGATTTCATTTGTTTATACAAACACAGGTACTTACATTAATTTGATGATAGTGTATTGCCAAAAAATATTGCCTCTGGCAGTGCAGGAAATGAGCTTTGTCATTTCTTTAAAAACTTGGCCTAAATAATTAGTCTGTCTGCTGCCCCCTGTTCAGCCAGTGATAGGCTGGCTGAACAGGGCCCTTTGATAGTTCTTTGTGTAGAAATAAAAAACTGTCTCATTTGTTAAAGGTTGTGAAGATGATGATAGTGGTGGTGATGACCTTTGCGATATGTTGGCTTCCCTACCACATCTATTTCATTCTGGGGAGTTTCAATAAGGACATTTACAAGCAGCACTACATCCAGCAGGTCTATCTGGCCATCTTCTGGCTGGCTATGAGCTCCACTATGTATAACCCCATCATTTACTGCTGTCTAAACCAAAGGTAAAGCACACAATTATAATATAATTAATGTGGAACATTAAATGTGGCATCCACACGAATGGCTTTATTAGGGACTCGTTTTATACAGTATGGGGAAATTACCAGAACTTTGTTTTGAATTCATGGCTCACTCCACACTGTCAATAATGAATGTTTATTACAGCAAAAAAAAAGGCTTTTAAATCTAGTACAAGGCTTAGTGTTTTATTAAAGTATTATCAGTATGGCCTGTTTGCAATATTCGATGTCCTTTTAAAGATTCCGCTCAGGTTTTCGTAAAGCATTCCAGTGGTGTCCCTTCGTGAAGATATCTGAGGAGGACAACATGGAACTGCAGTACATGAAAACCTTCCACATGAGACGCAGTTACCGCACAGAGACCACCAGCGTGGTGGTCCGTAACCATGCCAACGAGCCAGAGGATACCACATCCAAGCTAATCAAAGCCTGAGTCTACTGCAGTAAAAAAAAATGGAGACAAAGAAATGAGCTCGTTGGCCTCTTGAAATCAAGCATGGTCACACATTGCATTCAATACCTCACAGCAGAATTTCAATTTTCCTCCTATTATGTTCTGTGGTGGGTTGAGTGGGCTTTACACGTGGAGTATTAATATACTCCCATGGCATAAGCACTAAGCCTTATTTGTTTATGTATTGCTGGTCTTACATACATGCATATACATCAATTTATTCTGTATATATACACCTTGTGGTTTAATTCAAACTGTATATAATTGTTAAATGTCAACAGTAACGTTGCAAACGTAAACAGCAAACTTGGCATTAATTTGTCTGAGCACCTGTTGTTGTAAATGTTCTTTAATGGTTCTTTATATTACATTACAGTATTTTACAGTACCAAGAACTATTTTTGGTTGTGTGGGGTTCTTCCCTAAGAGGATTGCTTTTATTTGTTTATTTAAATGGCTACAGGAAAGCTAGCACATAAAGTACAACTAAACACATTTCAATGTTAAAATTGTACTGTACATAAACGCAAGCTAATATTGCAATGGTACTTAATGTTTACCGCATGTAATATCTATACATCTGCATGTACATTCAAACCTGTGTGAGTTTAAATGTAAACTTGTTCTTGATGTAAAGAAAATAAAGTGTCTTGTTGAATAGATTTAGAAGTAAATTCTAAAGTTACATTTAATTTTGCATTCTACCTAAAACAATCTAGATTTGTTTAATTTGGGTGCAGCATACAAAGAGTTTGTTCTGTGGACTAATGATGAAATTTGTACTTCTATTGACCATAAAAAATCTAAAATATATTAATATGTTGTAATAGTAAAACACTGAATAAAATGGCAGTATACATGGCTACATATACAGTACTGTAGAAAGTATGTACTAACTATTGACAAGAGTCAGTGCCTTGTGATTTCCAAACAAAAGATTGCTCACATTTCTTAAGATAACACTTAAATCTTTATTTGTGGTTGGTTTTGATATTGGTAGTTTGAAAAGAATGCTATCAGAAATTCCAGAAAAATTTAAATTAATTATTAGCATTTTCTCTAACATTTGTTCCCCAGAGGCAGCATTAGTCCTCACAAGTTGGAACAAAATAAAAAGTTTAAACGTAAACTGGACATTAAAAAATACAATGTTATCTGAATTGATCAATTGGTAATATTTCACTGCTAAATGAACCTTTAGTACAGTCATTCGGGATGGCTAAAAAATACATTTATTGCACAAACAAATACCACATTAAACAACACTACACTGGTTGGTCATCTTGAAGGAAACCACAAAACACAAATTCAGTTCGTCAAAATATTTTTATGGTTTTGTCCTATGTTTTCCAGTAACATCTATTTATACAGTGCAACTATGAAATTGTACAAAATCAGTGGATGCTAGACCTCAGTTAACAAATAAGGCATGCATTCATCTCTAAATCACTACACAGCTTCACCCACATTAACTACACATGATCACTCACAAATAACCAAGCCAAAGCATACAGAAGGACATTACCTGGAAATCAGCACTGCTATTAACAGGGCTAATAACCTGCATATCTGCAAACATACACAGCAAAAAGCTGACAAAAGCTATATGCGTGGAACAATCTGCTAGAGTCTTCAGGTAGGCTATCAGAGGATCGTACTTTTAGAGTGTGGACAGGCAAAGGCAATAGGTTTCCTTTCTTTATTCATTTATATGACCTGACCAAGGGGCAACCCAGAAGGAACACGTTAATCATGTGAAGGAATTACACAGGATAGCAGCTGTGACTCCAAGACTAAACTTGCACTTCCTGCCCACTCTGGCCCTGATAATACCATGAGCAGACTGCTGTGGTTCGTAAGTATTGTGCATTTCTCAATATTTATAGCGTGATCGGCCACACTAACAAAAGACAGTACAGGACTTTTGGAATTAGCTTGATATAATCTCAACAAAGTACCTTTTTAATCTCAGGATTCCACTTCAATCTCTTCCATCACCTTACAATGCACCCATCAAATACAAAAATAAAATAAATAATATTTTCATATAACTGGTCAAATATCTTAACTTTTAATGTTTGTAATGTTTGTGTTTACATTTCTTCCATTTACATACATCCATAAATACTTTAACAACAATTTAACATCTTATAGAACATTTTGGGTAGGCAGAGACAGACCAACCCCTAATTACACACTTAGACACACACACATAGATAAAAGCTGACGATAACAAGTGAAAAAGGAGTGGATAAAAAGCAAAAGGTCGAATGGATCTTGGTGGGGAGAGCGAATCACAGCTGCGAATGGAGATTCAGAGGCTTCACGAGCCAGAGAAAGGACTAAGGGTTTGTTCTGGGCGGGGTTCAGCTCTTTTGTTCCTGCTGACGGAGACGACATCCGACGGCGGTAATCAAGGCAGCGCCTTTTCCGCTTCCGTCTTCTGAGAGGAGGAAGTTGACGTTGCATTTGGGGGCGAGCTCCTTCACAGTCTGGTGCATTATTCGAGAGAAACTGTGGAGAGGACGCGTCAAAATTTAAACTGCCGTTTACTGAGAACCTTGACATCCAGTTCACAGAAGAAAAGTCAGAAACACTTAATGGTTATTTTGGTCGAAAGGCTTTTAATATTATAATATTCATTACCAATTAAAGTGGTCTAAATACATTTATATTAAAACGTATCTTCTGTGGAAGATGTAGGACCGTAAAATGTTCGTCCAATCAGTGCAATCGGTCTGAATGCCACGATAGGATGTTTTACATGTGTGTCAAACTCTGCATGCATTCATGTGTTGGAGGAGGCTTTGAAAAGTGCTCTGAAGGAAAAGGGGGGAATCGCTTTTAAAGCTAGGTGGCTATTGCTAGCCCCTCCAAAATTGCCTACTATACTTTTTGTAAATAAAAACCAACCACTGGAAAAAACATACCTAAATCAAAACAGCAAAAATGTATGTTAGTATATGAATTAAAATGGATGAATTCTTAAATAACTCACTGTGGATGAAGCTTATAAAGAGTGCCGTCCACCCCAACGGTGATGTCCAGATGATCCAAGCCACGGTTCTCTCGGATCTTGTCCACAACAGCAGCCATTCCTGCTCCACAGAGCTGAGCTGCCCTGCGGGAAACAGCTCCACAAACTTCCTTCACGATAATACTGTCATCACATGTGCTGTCCAAGCCCAACTGCTGCAGAATAGACCTCACTTGCAGTAGAGCCAAACGGTCACTAGAGGGAAAGATCAACAATACACGTAAGCCATGACCATTGATTTTAATTTGACACACAGTGGTTTTCATGTTGGATTGTGACAATGTAGTCAGACCATTGCTGCGGTACCTCTCAATTTGGGAAAGGAACTTTGTTTCAAAGATACCCCTGGTCTTCAGTGTCTCAGAGATCTGACCTCTAAAGAGGAACCCACGCTTTGTCAAGTCAATTAAGATGTTCCGTACAATTTCACCCAAGTACATTCCACTGCACATCTTCTCATACCTAGAAGTGAAAGTAAAACACAGACATTAAAAACATGCGTTAGATCTCCAATATGCTGAAACTTTCCCTTCATAAACATTGCACAAAGCATTTGGAATACTTCACTAAACTTAATTATTCACACATCTTTACAATGCGTTTTAATTATGACTTTTCGTCTCATAAAATATGGTCTATAAAAGATTACATTTTCCTATTTGTTCATTTAGCAAACACTTTTATCCAAAGCGACTTTCAAGTGAGTGCAATTCAAGCCAACGCAATTAATTAACACAAAAGTAATTCTACTATATACATTTTTATGTTTTTAAGTTTTATTTACTTTTTAAGTACCGAAAAGTACAACGCCACAATGTTTCAACCATCCGTTATCACACATTTGAATGAGTAAGAAATGCTCACTTCTGTTTTCCAGCATTGAGAGAAAGATCATCCACAGCATTGTCATACTGAGTCCTGATGTCATCCAGGCAGCCGTTGTCACCAAACGCACCCCACTCCATGTTTACACACATCCTGCCTTCATTTCCATCCACTGTCTCAATGTTACGCGTCTCCTCCATGTAGCAGGCGTTGCTGCCCGTTCCTAAAACCACACACACATCTTAACAGTCTCTGCTGGCTAATATGTATTTAAAAGATTAC
>JAZGTI010008093.1:0-20622 GCA_036877585.1 Botia kubotai | reverse complement strand
TATACTTAACACATTCACATCATATGTGCGACGGTACATACATTAAATAAAACATTGTTATGCAAATTCAAATACATTAGCATATGCATAAACGGAGGTTAATTCTTAAAGGAGTTATGCACTCGTATGCACCTTGCTTGCATACAGGTGTCAGTAATGCACAGACTGTGACGTACAAGTAAAAAAGTGGTATTAGCTTCTCAAAATATCTATGACAGGAGTGTGGACCTTTGTTTTCAGTAGGTGTTGGGTACACAGCCAATCAAAACTCAGCAAAGAATAAGCGATCCAGACATGATTTTAAAGACGCGGTACTGCAGTCTTTTTTAAGTGGTGGCTTGCAGGTCTGTTTTGACAGGGTCACGAACAGCATAATGAACAATGCTGAGAAACTAATAAAACACAACTAAGCTTATGATTATGACAGAAAAAAAATAAGCTTCTCAAAATGCGACATGTCAACAATGACTAATTGCAGGACTTTCCCTCATCCTCAAATATGAAACAAAACCGCACCAAGCGAACAATGTTCCAGACAACATTTAATACGGTTCAATCACAACAATGATAAACATTGTTTGCCCAGTGATTATTGGCTGTCGAGCGTGTTAAACGATTAAATTTCAAGAAACAATTCGAAACTAAAATGGTTTATGTCTAGTTTATAATTTTGCACCGTTACCAGCTGACATTCAAAAACCTGAAGCAAAACCAGTTAGGACGCACTGTGCTAGCGTGGCTCTTAAACAACAACAGCACTAACTGTTTACGTAGAACGATGTATTTCCCAACACCTCAACAGTCTCCTAACAGATTAAGAGCTCAACTTATCTACAGATAAAAGCCCAGACTGAAGAACAGAAACAGGGATATTAATGGATAACCGATACACCAACTTTTCCGCAAACACACTGACGGGGCTTGTGATTTTGGGTTTTGTCCTGTGCTTAAAGAGTTTAGAAAATTTTCAGGCCTTTCTAGAAGTTCTTTGGATGTTTCTGGAGTTCAGCAATAATCTTCTCGGAGTGTATCCTTATTACTTCACCTTTAAACTATTATAAGAAGATTCCACACACACATAATCATGTTACCTACATAAATGTAGACAAACCAGAGAACAGAGAAAGACTGAGTGCCATCAGAGGCGACATGTAGACATGAAAGAGACTCACGTTAGACAACAGAGAGAAACAGGTATCAACTAAAAACAGCTACATTAAACAACTTCCCCAAGAACACATCAATAATTACCTTTGATAAAGATCAACATTGTGTATAAATAAAAAACGTTTAAGTTAGACATCTGAATTATACTGAAAAAACCTCTGTAATCAAGCATGGTGTATTGCCTCTGTAATGCTGAGTATTACTGTTAGCAAATAATCACTGCACATGTCCCCATTTATTCAAATGAGAAGCAGAGCCACCCAATCAAAACCCTCCGACCTGGGTGTGCATATTCTCGGCCGTTTTGAATAGGTTTATTTGTTTTAAATCTTTTTTTTTTTGCTTTGACTTCATTTGAAAATATATATATATCTCTTTGTTTCTCTCTGAATTCGAAAAAGCAGTATAAAGGTCACTTACAAACCAGAGGAGAAAAAAACAGTCTGAGAGCGCAACAGACGTCAGCTTTATAAAAAGAAAAGCAAATTACAGGATCAGGAAGAGAGATGGAGAGGAGAGAGAAGCAGCCTGATTCATGTTCCTCACAGGCACGGCGGGCTGCGATTACTGGGGCATGAGGTGGTAAGCAGGTGTGTCTAATCCACAGGCCCCTGGAAGATCAGCCTGACGTATCCCTGCTCACCACTGAGCTGCTGGGCACAGAAGGGACAGGCGGCATGGAAAGTGTGCGTTCCGTGTGGTAGGGGGATCTGACTCCAGTATGCCGCTGTCTTTTCCGAGCACACGTGACCGCACAGGCTGAATGCATGAGTGGGAGGGGCCGCGTCTAGGTAAAACCCCGCCTCGCAGCCCAGCCACAGCGGCACGTAAGGCCCGCGGGCGCGGCACATGGGGCACTCTCGTTCCCGGCCCTCTCTTCCGTCCCGCTCGGCGTCGCGGTTCCCCCAGTTGTGGTAGCCGTGAACGTGGCCGCAGTTCAGGTAGACCCAGGGCTGCTTCTCGTCCACCATGTCTTTCCTCCGCATGCTGGGGAAGGCGAGGGTGTTGAAACCCACGGGGCACTGGGGTCGAGCGGCGTTCAGCTCCTGACGGAGCGCCTCCAGGTGTTTGACGGTGGGAGTGCGGGAGAGCCCCTCGGCCGTACGCCACAAGAGAGTCGCGCCACAGAGATCGATCAGAGAGCCATCCACTAACTCCTGCGTCTCGCTTTCTACCTACAGAGAGAGAGAGAGAGAGAGAGAGAGATTTTATAGGGATTGCACTCACTAAGAATTGAATTCCATACAAATGTTTGAATTAGAAAAACATACATGTACAATATAATAATATTTGTTATATTATTTGCTATACATTTTAACAATACATGTTATACTTATACATTTAATTAGATTTAATTTTAAACAGGGCCCCAATTAAGTTAAAAAAAACAACTAACTGCAAAACTAAATCTTGGCAAATCACATCCAAGCAGCTGTTATGACGAGGTGCAGTGTTAAGTGTATGCCTGCAGGGGGCAGTATGTCCAAACTTTGACTTACTGATTCCATTTTTGACTCTCAGAATGCCAAATTTTACAAATGCCAAAACAATACACAAGTAACAACAAACACCCTTTGATTCACACATGCATGGAGTCATGCTTGTGACAGACTTTACAGGCTGCCAGGAACAGTCCTTGATCAGCCTTTAGTTCGACCCATGACATATGACCACGGGGGAAAGTGTTGAGAGAAAGAGGCGGTTCTTTTTGAACCTCCTGTCTGACGTATTCGATGGATCAGCTCTAGATTGCCTTACAGCTTGGGTTCCATCCAACAGTGAAAAAACCCATCTTGTCTGAGTCGTTACTGTGGCAACTGCATCCCAGAGCATCCGGTCAACAGCACCAGAGCCCCAATGTCCCGTCTTGCAGGGAACCATCTGACTGTTTAACAGCTTAAATTTCATAACCCTGCCTTGAAAGCACATCACAGCTCGCTTTACAAACACAGGCTGACGTTTATGTCCTTCTCATCTGGAGTGTTATGGCTATATATATTGTATACGTGTTACGGATGTGTGTATACGTATATATGTGTGTGTGTGTATATATATGTATATATGGCTGTATGATGTCACAATAGAAAATTATTAACTTGTAACAATTATGCAACACCATTTATATATTCATGGCACTCTTTAACACCAAAAAAAAAACTATAAAGTTAACCATGTACTTGATTATAATTAACTGTATTGATTTAGTCCAAGTGATTAAACCCAAAAAAATCGTTCATTTCTAAATGATTTCATTCACTGGATTAAACACAAATATGTAAACAGCACCGACCATTTTTCCTCTCTGCTGAGCCGAGCGGGTCTCTCGGAGGGTGAACACGTTTCCACACACCGAGATCTCTCTCCACACGCTGGGCTTGGAGTCCTCCGTGAAGCCACGTCGAGGATGCATCACCAACACGCCGTTAGTCGTCAGACCATCCATGTGTCCATCTGTCATCTTCCACTTCGCTGCCTTCTCCTGACAGAAAACAAACATGTGACCGATAATAAACATCAGAATACATCATTTAACATTCAGTGTAAACCTGATTATGTCAGGTCAACAATACAAACACAATCTAACTCATTTTTTATTCTCTACCAAAGCAGTGCGGTTTTTACTCTTGTTTAATCACATGAAATTGCTCCGTCTCAGCAGCAGCATATATTCTGCCCTCTTACCCCCAGGAAGATGTTTTTGGAGGAGTCGAACCCTGCAGCGAAGATGCGGGCGGTGTACGGGGGCGTTCGCTGGCACATGATCCGGCATGCGAATCGAGAGATGGTGCTCTGAACCGACTGCGTGTCTGAGTTGCTCTGACTCCCGGGAACAGTGTCGGTCACCACGAAATCTATAGGACTCTCAGTTGAGCGGCCAATCTGAGGAGAAGAGAGATACCAAACATCACACATTTAGATATAAAAATACACACACACACATAAATACACACGCACACACACACACACACACACATAAATACACACACACACACACACACACACACACATAAATACACACACACACACACACACATAAATACACACACACACACATAAATAAATACACACACATACACATATGTTTTCCATTGGACCTGCTTGAACCACTGTATAAAATTAAAGCTGCAATTGGTTTAGGTCTGTCAGGTCTGACAACATACGTAATAAAAAGTATGTCAAGTAAGCTGCAATTTTATATTCCAAACAATGATGGCAGTAGAGAGTGTTAAATGATAGATTGCTACTTTTAAGGGGACGTTAGAAACCCCATCTCTGCTTTGCCTGTTGACGGCATTAATTCAATTCACAAAGTCTTTGAACATTATTCAGGCTGGAAAACTGAACCAGGACAGAGGCAAAGCTGAATCAGTAGTGAGTCAGTACCTGAAACATGTCTGTATTACTGTCTGGAGTGTACTCCACCACTACAGTCTGCACCCGAGACAGCGTGTAGGAGATGCTGTGCTGATCCTTGTTACTTATGGCCTAGAGAGACAGGAAGAGAGATTTATCTGAGGTAATGTAGTAATTACGTTTAATGCTGAAATCACAATGCACATCCCTAGAAATGAGTGCTTCATCTAATAAATTAAAGGCCAGAGAATATCATTCACAATTATGTATCAGAATATTATTCAGGTCAAGAGACCCAGAACAAACACAACGCAGATTGACTGACTGACAGACTGACTGACAGAATTCTGTTAAACAGAATCTAACTATGGAATTAGACCCAGAGCTGTGTGTGTGTGTGTGTGTGTTGGNGGGGGGGACACAGATGGGTCGCTTAGTGAGCTCAACACCATCCAGATGTGTGTGGACACACCCAGTTTAATTCCAGATCGAGCCCCAATTGTTCTCAGATTACTCAGCAACGAATTTACACTGCACTTGATTCGCTTTGAATAGTGCTGTGTACTACCTAGTTGGAGGGGTGTGTGCATGTGTACCTTAGCCGCCTGTGGGGTGCAGGTGATGTGTACAGTGCTCGGTTTGACACCATTGGCTTTGGGTCTTTTCAAGAGTGCAAACCTGCTCTTCCTTCTGCCTCGGTCTCCGTTGGGTAGAGAGCCATTATACCTGCAGGGAGAGAGAGAGAGACCACTGAAAAACTGCAAACCCACATCATAACCTCTGCCACAGAACACAGGTGGAGAACACAGAGGTCAGATAGAGCTTCAGAAGACCGTGCACACTCAAAAACACATACAAGCTTATCTGTCAGTTAGCTTGATAGAAGATATTTAGCCTAAAGAAACCAAGACACAAAGGCGTAGACGGGTACAGGAAAACAAATCAAATTACCAATTATTCTACAACTGTGTGTGTGTGTGTGTGTGTGTGGGTGTAGTTTTCTCTTTCAGCACTCCCTATACTCTACATTGTCATTTTATGATCTCTCAGGTTCAAGGATCCACTCTCCATAAAACATATATTTGGTAAACATGACACACTGAACCCGACACAATCCCCATGGCAACCGTCTCTAAGGTTACCAATGGTTACACAGGTAACACTTGTCAGCAAAATGCACCGCCTCCAAAATGAAAACAGTTACCGTGTTAATTGGTAATGGGCAGCAAGAATATTTTTTCGCAGTTAACTCCCCAGTTCCTAAGTGTCCTCAGAAACAGCAGACAAAAACAGCAGCTGCATTGTGATGTTGCCTGAATGTTGTGTGTTGGTCATGTGATGGTCTTGGCTTTAGATGCACAGTTATGGACTTCATTAAGCCTCTCTGATTGATTTACATGCGCTGGCAAAAGGCATTTGAAAAACATGCGTTGACATCGTTGGCCGCATTCCCAACATATTTTGGCAAACCCACATTATCGCAATGTGCTCCGTAAACAAGCCGAACAAGCTGAGAGATTGTGCTTAATTCTCTGGGGCTGCCTTCCTAAATCCATGATCCCAAGCTGAAATATGATTTCTGTGTGTTTGGGAAAACACGGAATACAGTGAATCTGAGGAACACGAAGGAGCACAGAGCTGGAACTTCATGGATATTGGGAGTGAAGGTGCACACACACACACACACACACACACAGGAATCGGGTGACCTGACCCTGTGGAGGTGGAGATAGACGTCTGTGTCAGCTGTTAATGGGAGGAGAGGATAATAAAGTAGAGGGAGGGACGGGGGAATTATGGGAAAAGAAGGTGTTGGTGGAAAATGACTTTCCTGTGAGACTTTCTCGACAGGAGACTGACTCATGGAACAGAATGTGCACATGTGTGCGGGCAAACCTGAAAGACACATTGTCCATCAGAGCTGGAAATCTAGCAACCCAACTTATATAATATTCCCGAAACATTCAACAGAATTAATATCTGTCTTTACACAGATGAAAAACAGAACGAAATCTCTACACAAAGTAGCTATAAAGCGGTTTAAGCAGTGCCGAGCACAGAGGATCTGTAACACGACACTCAGATGACCCGAAACCCAACACACGCTGTAATGGAGGTGAGATCTGAAGGTGAGAAACAGGCTCCGTTTAATCCAATCCATGACCCCTAAGAACATCTAATCAGAAAAGTGAATAAAATAAAGCTCTTTGTGACGCCAGCCGGGCATGTGATAACATAAAATGTGTTACAGACCAGGCGCGGAGCCAAAGATAAAAAACAGTCTGTTCTGCAAACCAAAGTCAATGAAGTGCATTGTGGTCTGGTGTCGAGTAATATTCCCACACCACGTTAAGACTCGCTGTGTTTTCCAACCGAGTGCTCCATTGTTCTTAAGAACATACATCTCCCCACGATGGTTAACAACAACAACAGAGAAATAAAAGTGTACTGTTTTTAGAAACACACAAACAAACTGATTCCTGATACAGCACCGGATGTTTCAGAAACCTTAAATCTGAACGGCAGATGTTGTTCCCTGCTGATCGGGGGTCAAAGGTCATTCTTACCCGAGCACAATGAGTTCTCCGTATTTGACTGGCACTTTGGTTGAGGACGTGGAGATGTTTTCCTGGTCGGGGGAGAACATGGATGCAGTGTGTGTGGGGGAGGGCGACCTTCCCACTCCCAGTGTGAACGCAACACAACCACACACACTCGGCTCTCAGCTGTGTCTCCTCTTCATCACCACCAGCATCATCATCGTCACGGCAACTGTCAAAACCAAGAGAGAAAGAAAAATATCTGTTACTAAAACTTCAGTATTTCTTCACTTTTAAAAACCCGCACAAATCAAGTCCCTTATATTTAATCAATTCATATCTTTCTGTCTGTTACTCAACACCGACTAGTAATTTTGGGTGATTACACCCAGTCCAATTCCTCCACCCTAATGTTCCTTATTAACACCCCCCTCCTTCCTGTTCCACATACCAGCCTGTTGCTATGGGTTTCAACACTGTTTGTTACTGCTGTACCTCAAAGTGTCTTTAAACTGTTTAACCTTTAAACAAGACATTAACAAGGGTAATACTCGTTGCTCGGCCTCATGAATAAACAGCACATAATAGCTCATAAATTTTTTCCCAGAAAATCAACACCTGTTTAATACACACAATCCTGACAACACGATCAAAGCATGCATGCTTAATAAAATACACTGCTTATAAAGTGCTAATAGTTCACTTTAAATGTAACAGGGCAAAAACATCATTGGTAAAATTTTTAAAAATTTAAATTTAAAAAATGTCATTTAAACTTGATAACTCTTATGTTTAAAGAAGAATGAATCAAGAAATAGGCAGGTAGACAACAGATGCTGACCACAGAGCAGCAGGATCAGTCTCAATTACAGAGAAAGTAAAAGTTTTATTGCTGTTACAAAGCTCATAGGTTCTCTCTCGCTGCAGGCTAATTCCACTCTCACACTACAGAACCATGAAGTGTATTAACAGTATTAACAACAAGAAGTAAAGACAAGAATATGCTAAAATTGTGTGATTAAGATGGAACCGAGACAAGAAAACCAGATTGGAAAGCGAGAAAGAAGCAAAATGTTGTATAACCACACCTTCCCCAAAAAGTACAGAAATTTCACAACACAACACGGTACCAAATACTGTGTGTCAGTGTTACAGTTAGTAATAACAGTAGGTCTGAAAATACAGTATTACTGTAAAGTACTACAGTAATACTGTATTATACAAACTTGCTGAAGGCTACAAACACAGCTATACTTACACAGCAAAAACGTTTTTTAACCTGTGGTCCGTGAAGGTCTTTTAGATCATAAATAAAATATGATTTTTTCTGTTCTGTTCTTAACTGTTCCGAGCTGTTATATAAGAAAACAGTACATGAAAATGCAAGAGAAAGGGTGGGGGGAGAAACAGAAGCTAACAGGTAAAAAAAACAGACCAAAGAGAGAGAGGGAGATTAAAGCTGTGAGGGGAAAATCAGCTTTTTCATTAGAACCGAAACACACACGCCATCCATTTTTCCATCATCTCTGTCGGTTTCACACACAAAACCACCCCACACAGTCAGTCAAATAACTGATTTCTCTTTTTTTCTCACCACACAGAGTAGATTTGTTTCATAAAAGCAAACATTTCTACATTAAGAATCCCGTTTTTATGAAGCTCTATTTATACACACGTAAACAGTTACTAATTCTGTATTTCTGAACACACAGAGTACATCATACCCAGGTACTGTACCAAAATATTGCACCAGTTTGGGCTGTGGACAGATGCACACCTGGCTTCACACACACACACACACACAAACAGCCCCTAATATGTGGGCAGGGCTGCACGGGCTCTCCCCTGCTGTTTTTATTCTGATTTGTGTTTACCGTTCTCTCGCTCTCTATATACTGACCTCAAAAATACCCAGATCCTGTGAAACAAACAGAGTTTCAGCCCAGAGAAGTCAATGACTCCTTACACTGTGCTAACAGAGGTTAGAGCTCAGCCCACAGCTTTCTCAAAACAGAAGTACTGAGTATAGTTTTTGTTTGGTTGATTCAGCACTGGTGAGAGGCCGCACTCATCTCTGCATGACCCAAAGTGTAAGTGGCCGGTGAATAATAAAGCTTTGCTGTATGCCAGGCTACGTTACTATGGCTCAGGCCAGGCTTAAGACCCCGTAAACATGGCAGCTTGGCTTCATTTCCAAAACTTCACTGTAATATGGTCTCTTTGGATTAGTGAGCTGGGATCCTGCCAGCTGTATCGGCTGCCCTCAGCTTCACGGTTTAAACCAATATTTCATTCATTTGTTTTTCTCCAAACCAGATTAAAGGCCTGTTTATACCAAGGACGATAACAGTAGTTTAAAAAGTTTAAATTTTTTTCGAAATAAAAAAATAGCAACACAGAGGGATAGTATGGTTGGGATCACTGAAGAATGATTAAACTGTCCGATCGCACAGACCAGAGCACATCAGTGCAACTTCTTCCATCAGAACCTATTTTCAACAGAATCCCAGGAAATAAAACAGCTTTGTACTGTAAACAACACTCTCACTCCACACACACACACACACACACACATACTAAGGAACATCAGCGTGACATTATCTGGCATGCTGAGGGCAAGCAAAACCCGTCATTGTTTTAAAGACGTGTGTGTGTGTGTGTGTGTGTGTGTGTGTACAAAGCTTGAAACCACCGATGAGCTCACAGATCCAGACAACTAACACAAGACAACACAACACTAAACAACAACCTGCATTCAGAAACACAAACACAGTTTCTCCACACAGATCTGAAGAATCTCATGGAAGCCTGTTAATTTCTGCTGCGTTAACTGCAAGTCATCCTCAGTGTTTATCAATGACATTCACTAACACACCTGCATCCACTTAAATGTGAAAAATGGCTTTCCCCATGTGCAAAACCTACCAAACAGAACATTCAAAAGAAAGAAACCATCTTTAACTACCAGTCTCCCTTTTGAGAGTGCTTTAAACCAGCGTGGAGTAATATTAAATAATATCCCAGGACTTCTCAGCTTTATAATGGCAGTGAATAGTGCCCGAGATTTTAACGCTTCAGAAAATGAAAAACAATTCAGTCAAATCACAAACACTCTGCTTCTACTGTGACCTGCTGTCAAGGAAGATCTAAATTATGACCTAACGACGAGGGAAGCTGCTTTAATGAGCGGATAGGATGCAGAAGATTCAATGGTTACCACTAAGAGATTAGGGAGACATATCGCTGGCATCTGTGGTCTAACACAGATCCAAGAGGCGAGGAGGTGGTGGTAATGAGAAGTTAGGATGGAGGTGGTGGTAATGAGAAGTTAGGATGGAGGTGCACATCTGTATCCAACATGGGGCATCTGGTCTGTGGGATACGTGAGCGCCACATGCGTCTGATGGGAGTTTGAAGTGGAGCGAGTTGGGCGTGCAGCTGCTTCACAGCAGTGTGCGCAGACGAGCGATACGCACTCGCCGTTCACACGCACACGCATGGCCGACCACAGACGAATTAGAGCTGTCTGGATTTATACACAACCGTGTCAAAGGAAACTTCCAGTCTGTACTTTAAGTTTCGCTTTAAGCTATTTCCACTTTTTTAATCAAGCGAATTATAAACATAATTAACATTCAAAATACACTAGTTTGTCCCAATGCATTCTGGGATTGCCTTCTCTGAAAAACGATACACGCAGCACGTTTTAACAGGCCAAACGGCTCCTCCACCAAAGCTAACACGCAAAAACAAAATCCATTAATCACCGTGTCTGTTTTTTACCATATACAGGCAACTACACAGACTGACTGAGTAACAGGAGGATTTGGAAGAACACATTACACAAACTTTCCATGGATCACGGTAAAACTTCTGGAAGGATGCAGGTGATCTCCACCTGAGGAGAAATACGCTAGCGCTCGGAAACTATTTAATTCAATAAAACACCATTTCGAAACAGGGACGCTGATGCAAAATCAGACGTACCACAAGAACCATAATTTTGCGCTAAAGACGTTAAGCAGAGATGATGAAGAGATAAGATGAATCCGATACCCAGAGCAGCCTGCACGCACGCACACTATAAGAAGCCCCTTTATATTCTTCTGCACAAGAGTCTTGAATATCACACAGACACGTACATGTCTGCAGAAGTGGCCTAAACTCGCCCCTCGGAAAAAACACAATCAAAGCTTGAGAAAAAAAATGCAAGAAACAGCAGAGCTTTGAAGCAGCGACAGACAGATCAAACGTTCCTACATGTTGTTCTGAAATGTTTAAAATCGTTGTTTTTCCAGGGCAGGGACAACTGCTGACCCTATACACGCAGGCGCTTAAAAATCGAGTGGGAGTCTTTTTTATGTGCTTCTCTTGCAGATTATATAGCGCTGAAATCAAACGAATTCTGCAAAGCAAAGAATCTGAACAAAACTGCTTGAAAACAAACGCACGCACACACACGCACCTTGTGCAAAATATTGAACCACGATGCTATGTACCGAAATACCAAGCCACATATGCAACAAATGATGTTTTTTAAAGGTGTTGAAAATGATGAAAACAAGAGATGAGAACAGATAGACGGATAAATAGAAAAAGCCTCACAGCAGACAAGTGAGAAAGTCGTCTGTGGTCTGTGGCTAATCTAAACAAGCATACCATGATGTCTTGTGAAACCGATGGGATCAGCTAGTCCAAACAGCTTTTACACAACAAACCCAAAAGGCACAGCAGTCATGTGATGATGATGCTGCTGCTCTGGTCTTATCTGCGGGTTTACACGCATTCTGGTTAGCAACATGCAGCACTGTGAGTTTACACACGTGTGTGTGTGTGTGTGTTATAAGTAGCAATCCAGTGATCAAATGAGTTGTTTTTATGGTTTTGTTGAGTGCACGTTGTGACTGTTATCAGTTGTGAAATGAGCTTACACACACAAACTAATTTAAAGTCAGGTTTATAATTTAAAGTCAGGTTTACAAGTCGTTTCCATGTCGTCACAATTACAACTACCCCACTGCGTTTTAAAACAAAATGGCATCCATGCACCAAGCACTTTTTATTTTACTTTTTTAATACCCTCCACGAGGCTTGTTCATCTCCAGGGTGCTGTTTGGATCAGTCTCAAACACACACGCACCTCACTATGACACAGGCAACAAAGAACGCGTGGAATCTGGCTTAAATCTCGTTCAAAAACTCTAGTTAGTGTGTTTGTTTAAGATCAAGCTTAAGAATAAACAAACTCGATGCGTAAGATGTGCATGTTATAAAATAACTCTGTGGTCGGGTCTGTCACTGATTATGTTTGTATGTGCAGTTATAACATTTACATTCATGCATTTGGCAGATGCTTTTATCCAAAATTACTTGCATTGCTTTTAGGTATAAATTTTTTAATCAGCATGTGTGTTCCCTGGGAAACGAACCCACAACCTTTGCGTTGCTAACGCAATGCTCCACCAATTGATTCCAAGCAGACCACACAACACATATACAATGGCAAAATACAATCGCATTGTAAAGATCTATTGGTCCAGATTCGCAAAAATCAGGCTGATGCGATTTCAGTCCGGCTGAAGCGCTTGTTTGTCATTTTGAAAAGATGGACGGTTTCAGCCTGAACTCAATGTGCAATAAAACAACCTCAGCTCTCAGGAATTATCTGAATGTGCGTTTTAATTTAATCTGAAGTGATAAACAGGAGGGTGTGCATTCAGCTCCTCCATCTGGTACTGATTACGCCACAAAGGAAAATACCTCTGCAATGCCCCACCCTCCCATGAACACTGAAACATACACTGCAGCCAAGTCAAACATGGGTGTCCTTTGGTACTAAATTATTCTGTAAGAGCCATTCAGACAGGCTCCCAGGAATCTCATGTACTGACCCACAGACATCACATATATTTAACATTTAAGACATTTGCCAAACGCTTATGCAGAGGGACTTGCATCATTTTTGACTGCTAACAAACGGCAAAACAGAATACAAGTTTACAGCTGCAATCTGTAACTTTAGCCTCTCTACCGCCATCTCTGTTTGAAACATAAATTGCAGGTTACTTTATGTACTTCTTATTATGCACGTTAAAATCAAATAAAGCCCACGTTTCCCAGGAAATCGGACCCAACACCTCAAACTAAAAATCTTACATCTCACCACAACTGATAAACGTATGATCTTACTAAGGGCAAACCTACCCTAATTGAGGGTAAAAAACGGTTTTTGTTCATGTCTATGTAAAAAAAGTTACCTACTGCCGCTTTAAATAAAGTCAGTATTTAGCTGTGTCATGAGTAGATATTAATAACATGATTACTGGTGAGCAAAACTTCATTTGATGATGTTCAGAATGTGCAAGTTCTGCAGGGCTTCACATTGTCACTTTTGTGCAAACTCCAAACAAACAACAGACTAAATGCTAGATGCTAAATGCTGTCTGCTATCAGTATCAGTCTTATCGGACTCTTCCATATGGTGAGAAACAAAGACACAGGAAGCAACATTATACAATCATACTAGATCACTATCTAGTAACAGAAAACAGTCACGAACAGCACTCAGGCAAGTGAACCGGCTCGTTCTAATAAACAAGAGCGGGATGGACAGATGGGGGAAGGCGAGGGGAGGGGCTGGGCTGGGCTTCAGTTTCAGGAGCTTTTTAATTATTCAATGACATGGGCAGAAAGCAGAGAGAAACAAACAGACACGACTGTGACAATGAATTAACTGTACGGACACGCACGCACAGCATGTACATGCAGCCACAGAGAAACAAGCAGCGTCTCCGTGCGATGTGTGCACGTGCAAGACAAACACTAAGAACCACTTCCTGCCCAGGAGAGCATATTGTAATCTTCACTAAAACCGTCTTGTGATCCTGTATGATTGACACACTAGGAGGGTGGGATACTCTTAACGGATATTTACACAACAGCGTTATTAATCTACAATGGAAAACTTTATGCATTTTGGCTGTTCATTGACACGACAACAGCGTTTTGGGGTCGTGAAAATGCAAACTTTTGAAAACAAAAAAAACGTTCAAAGTAAAAACGTGAATCCGTCAAAATGATGACGTCACACGCGTGTGTGTATTATGTGTTCGTTCTATCTAGCTACATTGCCCACTACCAGCCTGGCTTACATAATAGCGTTTTTAGTCGCTTTCGCAGATCCGTGTCAACGTAGAGCGTTTGGTGACTTCATTGTGTGTACATGAAACTTTTAAAAACAGCAAAGAACAACTTTTCTGTTTTCTTTGTCATGTAAATGTACCCTTAAATACAGGCACCAAAACAGGAAACAAGCCATTCTTGGGAACGGGGCATGTTCGAGAGGAACAAAAACAAAACAATAAAACTGCGACAGTTTCTATTAAAAAACCATCAGTCAGCTGATTTGCAGAAACGGCTACAAATCAGCTGATTTGAGTCGCAGCAGATACTCTGTATTCCACAGCTCATCCTAATGTTGGTTACAGCTTTGACTGGCATAGATTGACCTCACAATCTCCATGACGATAACTCATTTACAACCCACAGTGATCAGCACTGTCTCTCCCCCAAAGGAAGCTGTGGGGGCTACGGAGGCATGTGATGAGGGCTGATTTGTCCTTCAGGTCACATGATCAGTCTCATCTTTCACACGCCACTCAGAATTCAGCTGTTCTGAGCAAAAACGAGAGGCAAGCGAGAGTCAGCAGGACACATTATCTAACAAAAACACACGAAAAAGCTGTCTGCTCGGGTAGAAACACGTTACACAGTTACGAGCCCCTCAGCCTGTCTTACGCTCAGCAAATGGCTGATTTATTGCAGGACCTGAGAAAACAACACCACACGGTCACTGCTGAGTGACCTCACCTTCATATCTATGTGTTTATGTTGTGGGTAATTTGACTTCCTCACCAGTAAATGGAACACTATGCAAAGAAAATGCCGGGAACAGTTTTGTTTACTGTTACCTTTAAAACGATTTGAAAATAATCAAATGTCTCTACTTTGAGGTCCAGAAACACCAAACAACTTCACAGAGCTCAAGAGCTGTGTATCAGCAGAGCCGTGTGTGTGTGTGTGTGTGTGTGTCTGTGTGTGTGTGTGTCTGTGTGTGTGTGTGTGTGTGTCTGTGTGTGTCTGTGTGTGTCTGTGTGTGTGTGTGTGTNGTGTCTGTGTGTGTGTCTGTGTGTCTGTGTGTGTGTGTGTCTGTGTGTGTCTGTGTGTGTGTGTGTGTCTGTGTGTGTGTCTGTGTGTGTGTCTGTGTGTGTGTGTCTGTGTGTGTGTGTGTGTCTGTGTGTGTGTCTGTGTGTCTGTGTGTGTGTCTGTGTGTGTGTCTGTGTGTGTGTGTGTGTCTGTGTGTGTGTGTTTTTCCTGCTTCCTTTTCCTCTGAGGTGCCCACTGTCTGACCTAGTTTCCACAATACACGTCATCCTCAAAATTTACTGTACAGACTCGACAAAAGTGGCCAATCAGCAGCACACAAGTGTTTATTAGATTACTTAAATAAAGATATGAATAATCCACAGCTATAAAAATAATCGGGCAAAATATGACATGTCACAATTACGCAGACCCAGGTGATGCTGTTTTGTCCATACGAGTCTGCGAAACAATTCAATTAGATAAAATAGACTACATGACTTAGATCAGTGTGACCAGCGGATGGAAACTATGAACCACTTAAACTGCTTACGGGATCATCCGCTATAAACATAAACTGAAAATTAAATGATGGAAGGTCAACGATGAGACACATACAGCTAACAAGCAGATAAAAAGCAAACGGGTGATGCTGTGATCATTACCGGCGAATGGCCATATTCTGATCTTCAGAATCTCTCTGGCTTATCGACAGAGACAATAGACAGTTTCACAGATCTGCAAACAGATCAGGGCTCATGTGTATCAAGTCTCTCAGTGTAAGAGTGCTGATCCAGGAACATCTTTTCCCAAATCATTCCACTTTTTCTGAATAAGATTTAAGGACTGAAAACAGAACTTGGACCAGCAGTCTCCAAAAGCACTGAAAGTGATACAGAGGGAGATGATGTTACACTACAGCAGAGTCGGTGAGTCTGTAGGCTAGCACGCTTGAGTACAGGTAGCACATGTTACATAAGGCAAGTTGGAGACAAAGACAAACACAGTCAAACACAAGTACACTATAAATACAACACCCAAAGTGCTGAATATTTAAATGAAAACACTGAATCTACTACAGAAATGAGAGTGACTAGCACTTCAAATGATGACAGTTTTAGGAGCAACAATTTTTTATCTTACCAGTAACAGACAAAGCAGGAAAAATGTAACCACTGTTTCAGCAGATGTTGAGGAAGTCTGGTTAATATGACTTTATTGCCCAGGCATAATTTATCTAACAAACAAATCTAACTGACAGCCACAGAAAGCACCGATCAGAACCCTGATTCTAATATCAGCCAAACACACACACACACAAGATCCTTTTAAATAACAAAACACACATCTGAGGAGCTCCGAACTTTATTAGACCGCTACAACAGTAAGCATAACAATATAAACAATAAAGTATAAATAAATGATGTATTAATGTGTATTAATCCACTGACTGTGCTAATAAATAATTCAGATGTTGTAACACCGGCTGGTACCGAGATGTGTGGGGGTGATAGACATCCTGACGTCAGCACGACAACGGGACAAAGGACACATTTGGGTCGGTCCAGATGCTGGGTCTGCCTATGCAAATGACTCTGAGCGTTTAAATACATCAGCTAAGAACAATGAAACGTCTGTAACGAGCTTACAAAAGCCAATGCAAATTCTGGCCATAAAGTATATGGACCGCACTGTTTTATGGACCACGTTGTCACTTATTATGATTCTTCATTGTCTCAGGGCAGTTCAAGCTAGTTTGGGGCAAATCTAAATCACTGTATAATTCAAATTCAAAAGAAAGATTTATTATCAATGTCCGGACTTCGGAATGCTTAGACGAGTTTTATGTGTATTTTATTATATGATTGTTACTGGATATAATTGGTTATTATCGGACGTGTCTAGCAAGCGCGCTTAACAGTTGAGAAGTAACTACGAAAGGTAATGAAAGAAAATCGGATATTATATTAAAAACCACGACTAATTTAATGAGCCCACTTTCGTGACATGCAGTCCTACTATTTATCTTTCGATGACACATTATATCGTAACATATCTGATATACTGAAAGAGGAAATACGTAAACTGACCACTGACCATATTGATGATAAACGTAATTAACTCAAAACCCTTAAAAATGTATCATAACACAGCAACGTGAATCGCAAAGACAAGGCAAGATTGCCGAGAACGAGTCACAATCAAAGGGCAATAAATTTCATTGCGTATAAAACAAAACCAAACAGTTTATTTTGCTGATGAAGATGAGGTACTCACGGCGGTGCTGATGATGTGGGTCTTCTCCCGAGCCACGAACAAAGAGCCGCTCCGTTAGCACACGCGTAGCTATACCTGCTATCTTACTGAAATATTATAAAAATGGATTTAAAAAATAACAATTAACTAAAATATTAAAAAATGAGAAAATAAAGGATTAAAAGCTCCCGGGCGACAGAGGAGTTTAACGAGGCTAACCTGCTAACAAAAGGCAGGTGTTGAGAGTTCCCCTCAAACTGGAAGCCAAACACTTTCGCTGCTGTTAAATGTCAATATAATGATGATGTCGAAGCGCATCCTCTTCAGAAGAAGAACAAAATAACTGAATAAAACTAATGCCTGTGAAACGGTGCTGTCCGCCGACTGATTCGCTGAGACTGTAAACAGACGTCGGTGTTTGGGGCTGTAGTAGGTCGAAACGAGCTGAGCGGAGAAAAACCCTGTGGCGTCACAGATTTGGGTTGAAGAGGCTGCTGGGAAATGTAGTTTGCAAGGAGTGCGTTTACTAGACAGAGGTCTTTCATTATTATTACAAATAATAAATAACTACTAAATATTTGTAGTTATTCGTATTAAGAATACTAATATACTACTAATAATAAAAAATAATCATGAAATATTAAATATTCACTCTCATCTTTTTTTAAATTGCATGTGACTCTGCCATCAAGAATCGAACGCCTCTTACAAAAACAGGTTAAGGCATGTTGTCTCATCATCATTGGTCCTTCTTAAACTTATATGTCATCCCAGATCAAGTTCACCTCCTTTGCAAGAACAGGGGATGTCAAAAGAGGTCACATATACAACCACCTGCAGCTCTGGCACAAGCCTTTTTATAGCTTAAAGCAGTGTTGTGTAAACAGTGTATTCGTTGGCACAGGTTGCAAATTATGAAATGCTCATTTTTTTTACTGCAGTCCAATAACAATGAAAGCCAGATGCTTCCCCAACAAAAAGACAAGCAAATATCTCACGCGCATTTGCAGAAACTTTTGTGGATCGACAAGCATGCTCATGCACCATGCATTCCATTACATTAGCCGCAGCATCAGATATTCATCTGCTTAAAACTGTTTTCTGTTTATGTTGCCATGGCAACAACAATGACACCTCATCCTTCTATTTCTACGGATCTCACCTGCCTGACACACTTACACTCACTCACTCTCTCACACACACACACACACTTTGATTGATGATCTACATCGGTTCACTGAAAGGTTTGTGTTCCCAAGCACCATTCTAACCTTGACCCTTGGCACATTTGACAGATTTGTGCTGTTTTTACTGATTTGAGGTCTGTGAAGGTGACATTGGAAAAGAAAAGCCCGTTTAGTCACATGTGTGTAGTCACATGACCGTGACTACACATAACAAATGAGTTCAAAGAGCATTTTATTTTTATCTAACAAATGATGATCAGTTTTACAGTTTTTCTGATAAGACTTAATTACAGCCACAGTAAAGAGGCAGATCTAAGGACAGAAACGTAAAACAATGTAGCAGGAACATGTGATAGAATCACAACCTTCAGACATATTCCGAATGTCCTGTGTTTGGGGCCGGCTTTTAGGTTGTTGTCCAGCTGTCATAGTTACTGTAACCATGCATGTTAAACGTTTAGAATATGGAGAAACAAATAATTATTATTTATTATTTAATAATAATAATAATAATTTGAAGGTGTCTCTATATTTAGTGCTTAGTGTCAGAGCTTCAGTAAAAACATTCGCAAATATTTAACACAATGATGATACACAGCCTATAAGATTCTCTTAGAAGGACATGTATGAATTTTCCCCTCTGTCTGCTCTTACAACTGAACCTGTCCTAACACAGCAGTGAGATACTGACAGAGAATCTATTTGTAGTCTCTGATTTAACTCGGTTGAGCTGTAATTTTGGTGATGTCAGGTCAGTTAACATTATACCTCTATGTTGTTTACGTTCTTGAAATAGTTTTTCCACCACTGTAGAATTCTAAATGTGTTTAGAATTTGGAATGTTAGTGCAGAAAAATAAAACAATGAATTCATTCTTAGAAAAAACATCCACAAGAATCAATTTCTTCTAGGATGACTGCTAGAAATAGTTCAATTTCATGAGTTAAAATGCACCCAGAAATGATCATGTAACTTGGGTGTGGAGTTTGATTTTCTGTTTTATAAATAAGGGCATTTTTCCAGCAGTTCCTAGAAATAGACACAAAGGACTTAGCTGTTCCCTAAGACTGTCATCTGTTGGTTTAGGCACAGGTTTTATTTTTTACTTGAAAAGCTCAAAGAACGACAGTGGAATGACACAATTCAATGGCAGTTTAGCATTTAGACAACACCCTCATAACCTTAATTCACCTTCAAAACATATTACACAATTTTCCAAACAGGCGGCATATAGGCTAGAATCTGATAACGTTACTAGAATGTTCAAAGCGTCTTAAAAATGTTTTGATATATATGATATATAATGTTAAAAATAACTGCAAGAATGTGCTTGATACACATGAAAAGATTTATTGTTGAAAAGGACGCAGATATTTTGTAAATTCTACAAGGAAAGCATGGCAACAATATGGATTTTTGTGACAATTAAAGAGGTAGCAAATAAAGGTCTTTGTGTGTGTGTAGAGGTGATGCTATGACCTTTCTAAATAGCACAATACTTCACAAACCACTGCCAAACATTTGTCTCTAGGCCTCAAAATGAGCCAGACAGAGAATATCTAAAACCAGCAAAGCTCTAGTCCCAAAATCAGATGTCAGCTTATGTTTTATCAAATCATAGCATGAAATTCCAGCCCTTCTTTTGGATGTAATAGAGAGGCTTGTATAATATGACTACAATGCAGAAGCATTTTCAGGGTAATGGCTTACTCAGTTGTCTCTGTATATTAAGCTAATTGAGAGAAAACTGTAACAAAAATTATACACTTCAGTTTTAAGCATGTCGTACATTTGTTCAGTCTGGCTATCGTGTAGAGACTTACAATTAAACAGAATGAGAACATTGACCTGGTCTATAAAGGTATAAAATATCGCAATTTAAACTTTAAGAATCAAAGAAATAAAGAAAATATACAAACCAATCAGCGATACATACAATATTTACCCAAAACAACTTCATTTTGACCAATCCACTT
>JAZGTI010008092.1:0-20623 GCA_036877585.1 Botia kubotai | reverse complement strand
GATTTTCTGTTTTTCTGAACATCGGAAGATGGGGCAGGATGCCTGGATAGTGACATGACTTAACCTACCTTTAATAACAGCAGATTTCTCTAAAATATCTCACTTATCTAGGAAACATAAGGTAGCAAAATGTTTATCTAAAAATGTTTTATACAGTAAAGTCTATTTGACATGTAACCTGTGACATATACAGCTACAGCGTGCAACTTTTGCCTCTCTACCACCATCTCTGAAACATAAAATTGCAGGTTACGTTACGAAGTATGTTGAAGTCAAACAAAGCCAAACTGTAATTTCCTGGGAAATCAGGCCTGTCAGCTCAAATTACAAATCATGACCATAAACTTAGCATTGTGAATTGGGGTAAAGTAAGGAGATCAGGTTGAACACTGATTTGCCATGTACTCGCTCAACTGATATTTGTACATTTATAACTTTTCTTTAATATTGACCATTTTAAACTTTATGAAAGTTACGGACTGCAGCATTAACTCTCTCCCTCACCGTAGGTCGCATCCACTCCACATCTCTGGTTTTGGAGGAATAGGGGGCGAGTTCTTTGAAGCCAAGCGATGGAGGCTCGGCGGGAAAGCAGGGATCTTCAAACAGGTATCCTCCTTCCAAACACTCCTGTCTGAGGGCTTCAAAATCCTGGTTCTGGAAATGTAGGGCCTGTTCGAAAGAGCCCAGGCCCTCAGCTTTCAGTCTGTTAGCACTGATGTGTGCCGAGATTCCTCCATATGTAAACATGCTGGAGGGGGTATAAATAGCAAAAGTGCTACCAAGATGATTCATCAGAAACACTTACATTTAATCCTCACTCTCACAACATACTTTATATGACCGTGTATATATTTTAAGGCCATACATATTAATGATCTGTTTATTTATTACAATAGTCATATATACATATACAGATTAAAATGAAGACAAAATATCTTTTTTCTATTTTCTGCATTTTTCTGTTGTCAAATGTTACCGGCACATGTTCATAATGTGTCAAGCTACGCTTGAAATAACCCTGTCAACACCCGTGTGAACTTGAGACATGAATGAACGCGTCTTTAGCTTCAAAATGACATTTTGTGGCCATTGGTACATTTCACATTAGTATAAAAAGTATTTAACATGTCTCAAATTAAATATTGTAATTCTAGAGGTAGAAATACAGGTGAAGTGAATGCAGCTGAACTTCCTGCTGTCAGTGTTAGGTAATTTATTAGCAGATAACTGATAACACACAGATATATTGATATTATTAGCAGATAACTGATAATATATACAGATATATTGATATTATGAGCAGATAACTGATCATAGATACAGATATATTGACATTATTAGCAAACAACTGATAACATGTACATGTATATTGATATTATTAGCAGATAACTAATAATATATACAGATTACTGTATATTTATATTGCCAAAAGCATCTGTATCAGTTACTCTCTCTTTATCTTTCAGATAAATCGTGCTCAGAACACAGATAAACCGCCTCCCATTCATTCAAAACATAAATCTTAGTTTAACATCGAAAACCTGCCAGACCATGAAAATCTGTGCGAAAACTAAAAGCTTTAATGCAGCAACAACGAGAATGAATTATATCTAACGCTTGAAAATATCTAGTCTTTATATTAAACAAAATAACAACCCTATTAATCGCGATATTTGAAGTTTTAAAGACTGTTGGTTCATTGCGGCTGTTGTTTTACTAAATGCATGGCATGCGAAACATCCCGTCGCGCGCTGCCCTCACTCCAGTCAACCCGCACAAATCACAGCGCATGATTTCATTATTAACTTCATTTAACACGAACGTGACATTACGACGAAGGGGTTACGTTCAGGTTTTTGAGCTTAGACGTGCCGATAACAAGCAGATACAACGCCAAAGAAAGTATTTCTACAACATAATAACAAAGCAGGCCGACGGAGAGCAACGCGAGGAGAATAGAGCCAAAATAAACATCGACACGAATCGCCGAGAACAGAAACACAAGAGACGATCAACTTGCCTTATAACTGAAGTCTTTTCAGTGTCTTCTCTGAAGTGATATTTTGTATATATATACCGTTATATTCGTCTGAAAGATACTCGGGTGTATTAGTGGAGCTTCAGTGTGTGTTTCAGTCCAGAAGAGGCGGAGCGACACACACATCAATAAGACCGACAAGTGCACTTGCAATGAAATAACGGGTCAGTGAGTTACAAAATTAAAAAGGGTCCATTTTATTTGTCTCTTCAGAAGCAAGGCTGTACAGTGGACACATATACATTCCCGCAATACAAACTAGATTTGCATTTACATTAAGACAACATTGCTTGCAAGGTGGAATCCCAGCTAACAAGAATGTTTCCCTAACATTTCCATTAAGTAACAAAAACGTTCAAAAGTATTTTTGGAAAGATTTAGGAACTTTTAAAACCTCCAGTTTTTTAGAGGTTTAGACTAAACATTTTTTAACGTTCTGAGAACGGTCCCTGTAGCTGGGTTAAGTCATCGCTGGCTTGGTTTCAAATCTTAATCTTAAATTTCTTTGTGTAAAGTTTATAAAATACAAAAATAGACATTATACTAAAACAAATTATCTACAAATATATTTTGTATGTGCAAGCTGAATGAATTGCAAGAAACTGACTGAGATTTTCTGAGGAAAGCCTCTGTGATATTCTGGTCCATAGATGTGGCTTTTCCTTACATGCCTATCTGCAAGTGTTTTCACCTGCTTTAGCCTCCAAGCTTTCTAGTTTTGGTAAGTTTCCTTATGGGTTTGTTTAAATATGTATAAATATAAGAAATATTAATAGCAAGCACCACTAAAAAAATGTTTAGCATTGCAATGTCCTGCAAGCACGGCAGTAACAGGCAACAAGTGAACAAATGAATTACAAATGAAACAAGCGTATATCTCCCTAGCGACAGGGCTGTATCGTGGACACGTTTACAGATTCCAGGAGGTCCACAATACAAATGAAGCATTTCAGTATATGATTGTCAAGTAGGTTAATCAATGCAATTAAAGTACAATTCAAAATCCTCTTGTTCTTTAAATCATGGAAAACATCAGCCACTGCAAGAGAAATAAAAACAATTCAAGCAAAGGCTGACACACACAACAAAGAATGTAGCCAAACCATACTGGTTAACTAGAGAGGAAAACAATACCTGGTTAAAGTTTAACTCAATGAAGCCACTGTTGTCCATGTCAATTTTCTTGAACACTTCTACAAAAGAGGAAATGAAACATTTGGTGTTAAGTTTGACTGAAATTCAAATGATTAAAAAAGAATGAACACTAACATAGAAAATATAACCACATTATATAAGAAACAATTGCACCCGGACCGCTAAATGATTGGAAATGTCATGTACATGCAACCGTAATGCGGTCAGCAAACCTACTTTTGCCGTGCAATTATAGAAAATGAATCATTTACATGTGTCAACTGATCAGAGTCCGAAATTTTAAAATAGGCTAGGTGATTTTGGAGACGTTAGCGATAGCAACCTAGCTTTAAAAGCATAAGAGCTCACCCTCCCTTCAGAGTGCACTCTAAAGCCACGCCCCCTCCAATACACATGAACACGTGCACAGTTTGACAGGCAAGTGAGACATCCTATCAATGCATTCGGAACCATTGCGATTGGATAAACGTTTCATGGTCCTGTGCCTTCCACAGAAGATATGTATTTACAGAAATTAACTTAGTAAATGTTATCAGGATGTGGTAAACGTTCGTATTCTTACTGAACATCATCTCCAAACGCATCACACAGGCCACGAAGTTATCGAAGTCAATGGTCAGGTCTGCTTCACCATAGCGGGCGGCCAGAAGCTGATGAATACAGTCATTCAGAGAGAACCCTGTACAGTAAACATCAACAAAGCCAGTTATGACTACTAACAGTGATCTCATATCACAGCGTTTAGTTATATGTGGACTGCAACGGCCAATCCTTCGCTCACTACTTCAACATACTACAAGAGCGGAATGAAGGTCAAAGGTCACCTGCTTCCTTCATAGCCATTCTCATCTCTGGTGTGCTCATGCAGCCCGACCCGTCCATATCGTTCTTCTTATAAATGGCCTAAAAAGACAAGAAGGAACCTATTAGTTCAAAACAAGCCACAAGAAACACAAGCAGCATTTTTGAGTTCGTTGGCTACCTTTAGGACAAACTTACCAGATACTTTTGGATTTTCTTCCACAGTGTGTAAAACTCTACTAACCCCAGCTTACCGTTTCCACTGTCCTGTTGCAGAGTTAAGTGAAAAATATGGAAATATTTTATTTTGCATTTGCTGCATTAATATTTAAAATCTGTATTTCAACGGGCTAAAGAGCAAAGAACGAAACACTTAGTGGTAGAGGTGAGCATAATAAATAAGCCAAAATAACTGTTGTTAAAAAGCACACAAGAGTGCACAGAACATGACAGATGTTCATTGTGTGGAGCATTTCACATTTTAAACACATTTAGACACAACTTCTAAAGAAAAACTGATGCTTCCTTGCACATCTCAAACAGCTGCCTGTTGGACTCTTGGGAAAGGATACATCCATGAGATTCACCATAACCCGACACGTGTCCAGACTGAATCCATCTGTTTTAATATCCGTCCCTGTAAGGAAAAGACATTTTTTCGTTCTTTATCTTTATAAACTCGGTGGTTTCGTTTGTTTATCAATAATTACTCATAAACAGAAAAGGCAACTCACGTTTGGCTACTATTTTGTTCAGAATTGTCCGCATCTCAAAGACAGAAATCTCCATGTCCTTAGACAAACACAAACAGATTTGAATGGACTTACAATAGTCGCTCAAACAGATTTCGTGTTTTGTGTGGTTTAAAGTAACTCACTTCTCCTGCAAGTTTGGTAAACAGTCCCCTGAAGCTGGAGTCCACCTCCTCTTCAGTCATTGTGTCCTACAGACAAAGACAATGTGCTTATCGGTGCCACAAAAACACAGTTAATGGACGAATTATAAGACACACACAAACATGACTTACATCTTCAATGTTTGCCTCCACTGGGTCATCACATTGTCTAGAGAAAAGATGAATAAAAGTGATAAAAGGTCACTGAGTAAGTCAAGTCTGGTGATGGTGTATTACAGTACATATCGTGGGCCATGTGGAATCATACAAAAAACAAAAAACTCAAAAGATAAACAAAATTATGTTTTGTAGGTATTTATGAAATACATTAATGACAATGATACATTACGATACATTAATAAGAATTAAGCATGAGAAACCTGTCACAATGTTTTTTTTATTGTATAGTAAGTTTGGGTAAAAAAGTTCATAATTTTTAGTCCAAAAAATGTATATTATATTATTAATTGTTATCATTTTGCTAAATGAGTCCTTACTGCATTTCAGACTGTTTCTCGGAAAACACACGCACACAGAAGTCTCCGTTCTTGTGCGGCTCAAAGGTTGAGGGGACGACGAGATATTCTCCAGGAGGAAGTTTGAAGCGGCTGCTGACCTCTCTCAGATTGATGAAGGTCTCGGATCGAGCTTTCTGAGCATGGCTCAGGAAATAGTTCTTATCCAGATGAACCTCCTTCTGCCCACGGAACTGCAAAGAAATGTGCAAAAGACAGAATAGGGTATTGTTATGCAGTTGTTAAGGTGTTCTGAATAGTGTCTAGTGCATTGCTTTGGTGTTCTGGGTGGTTGCTAGGGTGTTGCTAGTCTGCTTAAGCGTCCCAGGCAAAAGAGGCCATAAGTAAATTATGAATTATGAAAGAAATTCCTATAAAAGTTGTCTATGATAATCTCGGATGAATGCTTCTATGTGTATATGTTAATACTCCACATCTCCATTGCCGAATCTGGAGGGATTTCACTTTGCTCACCTGAGGAGGAACCTGAAATGAAAACAAAAATAATATTTGAATAAACAGCCCCCACGAGTTACGTCATAAAACACTATTATAAATAACAAGTACAACAAGGAATCTTGGTATCACCTCATAGATGGCGTAGCCAATGGTGTGCATGTCTTCTCCGGCCTTGCGCATTTTGCGTCGATTCTTCTGGATCAGACCGATGACCACACTGCAGCCCACCTCATTATCATCAGGATCATCATCTTCCTCCTCCAGTTTGATCTTAAACTGAGGATTCATCCAGAATGTGTCTGTGGAGGACAACAAACTTTCAGCCAACGATACAAGCAACAGGTTACAGCGCATCATTTCTTATCTGGAAAATTTCACAAGATAAGATTCAGATATTTAGGCGTCACACTTGAAGTCAGAGTAGGTGATTGTTTCCAGAAACATTTTTTGTTATGCTGGTTGAAAGTCTCTTCACATCCTGATAGCAATCACTAAGTGGTCTGAATATATTGATACTTTTATATATCTTTTGTGGAAGGCGCAGGACCATAAAATGTTCATCCAATCATTGCATTCGGGCTGAATGCAGTGACAGGTTGTCCTACTTGCCCATCAAATTATGTATTTGCATATCTCCATGCAAACTCCAAGTGTGTAGGGTACGGGAATTCTGCATTACTCTCATGAAATATAACTGCAGAAATAACCAGAAATGAAACTGTAATGTTGGCTTGAGAAAGCCTTGCCAAGCAAATTACGCTGTTGGCTGCCACTGACCCAGTTTGGCCATTCAAACAAATAGACTGTAATTCCATTTGTTGCCACTAGTGGCGCAAAAAACACACTTCAGCACTGAAGTGACTGTGTAAGCATGATTTGGAGGTTCTTACAGGGATGGTTCCTGCAGCCTCCAGCCGTTGAGCCTCTTCTCCAGCTGCCATCAAACTTACTGGTGCTCCAGTGTTTGACAGAGTCAGAGGTCAGGGTGTCTGGGGTCAGAGTGCAGATCTCTATACGAGTATAATGTCTCACAAAATCTGAAAATGACATCCTGCACGAAAACAAACAGGAAGTGTCAAAGCTTCAACTATTGCCACTTAAAACCAATAAGCGTTTTGAATTAATGTGATTTTACCAGAATTCTCCATCTTCTGCCTTTACATTCTCACGTTCAGATGGACTGACAGCATTCCACTCAGAAGAGCTAAAAGCATATTAATGAATCTAATCATAAACAATACTTGTTGTTTTGAAGTATACACTCAAAAGGTTAAAAGTTAAACTAAACGCACAAACAACAAAGGTACAAATGGAAATATAGTCATGGCTAAAGGGAATGTTAGGCACAATTTTAAGTTCACAAATCGCATTACTTTAGTGCCACCCAAAAATGACGCTGTGTTGACCAATCAGCAGTCAGCATCATAGCATTACCATCATACTGCTGTATGATGCTACAATATTACAACCTACAACCCATTACAACCTTCTAAAACGTTATAATACAGATTTTATCAAACAAACAAGTTCAATATTGTGTTTTAAATTGTTTGATATTGCCTTACTTGTCACTCCAGGCCCCTGTCCATTCCACCTGGCCCCAAGGATTACGAACACGGACTAGCTTCTCTTTTCGGCCTCTGTAATTAACCTGACAAGGACAAATCCTCAACATCAGAACATGAAGTTTAAAGGAAGGAAAGTGAAATGTGTTGATGTGAGGGCCAAGTATGGTGACCCATGAATTTGTCCTCTGCACTTAACTCCAAGTTAGTGTATTAGGAGCAGTGAACACACACCTGGAGTAGTGGAGCAATTGGGAATATGATGCCTTGCCTAAAGGCACCTCAATTGTTTCCTGCTGGCATTGAGAATTGAACCTGTGACCTTCAGGTTACAAGTCCATCACTCTAACCATGAGGCCACAACCGCCCCAGTGTTTAAAAGAGTTATACACACAGTTCACAAGAAGCGACGGAAAGCAAAGAAAATACATCCTAGTTTAGTAAACGATAATGGTCCTTTTATAAATTTTAATAATCCTGGTCATTTTATAAACAGTATTGCCAAAGATTTATTGAGATCATTAAGAACACAGATGACTAACAAAGATGAATAACCTCAATTGCCCCAGTAAGGGAGTAAGCGTGTCCCTTCACAAGCTTCTGGTGTGTGATGGCCTCAGAGTCTGCAGCACTGGTGATCTGCAGGAACAAAGAAGATCTGTCTACATCTAACCGTTGCTACTATTTCACCGTATCTTTCTTAAAGGTACAGTTCCCCTGTACAGTAACCGTCATGGAAAAGTTTTGCATGGAATTCCGGGTTTGGAATGTCAAGAGGCTGTTCCATAACAACAGAATCTTCATATCAGGCTGAACTTGTAACGCGTGTATGCATGCACAATGGCTCGTACATCTATAGAGCAGCCCAGCAGAGCTCCAGAATCCAGGGCCTTCCGGATGATCTGGAACATGCTGGATGGAGGACGCTTCAGCTCGTACATTTCCGCGATCCCTCCAGTGAAGTCCTCAAAACCCTCCGTGGTGGAACCTCCAGATAGAGCTTCATAGCATCCATTCACCCTGAGGAACCCCAAACAATAACACTGTCACTCAGAGAAAGTGTGAGAAACAAAGAGAGAGAGAGAGAGAGAGACTGTCTCTCTGTCTCTTTCTCTGATTTTTGATCAGTCTTTTAAAGAAATATTTAAAAGGTCTTAAAAACAGCTTATGGGCCATATACAATGTGTATAAATACTGTATATATGTGTGTGTGGGTGTGTGTGTATACATGTATATATATATATATACACACACACACACACATTATATATTATATATACATACACACATACATACCAAGGCACACCTAACCCGCAGTTATGAATATACTCTATGATTATAGTATATTTAGTTATAGTATATATATATAGTATAAATATAGCATATATATAACTAAATATAGTATATTTAGTTATAGTACATTTAGTATATTTAGAAGTAGTTTCTATAGGAACACACATGCTAATCAAATGTATAGCTTGAATGCACTGTAAGTCGCTAAATGCATAAATGTAAATGTTGCACTGGTGCCCAGAAAGTAAAACAAAACAACTGGAATACAATTGTGGTTGTTACGATGTAAGACAAACAACTTTCAAACCCACAACCAGGAGGTGGTATGACTCACTTGGCATAGGCCTTCTCCAGCAGGGCGCTCCAGAACTCTGATCCTGTGGCTGAGTGAACAAACAGCAGTTCTCCATCTCTAGTGGGCAGTCGGTCATCCACCACCACATCCACCCACTCCCCAAACTGCCACAACTGCCCCCAAACAACAAACCCTTCCATTAGACAATAACACACTGCAGAGCCAAAACACCCCTGAATCCCACAACACACAACACAGCAGCGCTGCCGAAACACTGATAAACCTTTTTCATCTGTGAAGTATTGCCACTGTAACATGCTTGCAGTAGAGTTTACAGTATTAAAATACAATGTAAAGTTAAGCACACACATATTGGGAGGGATCTTCCTTTGGTGCGGTACTCAGTGAGTCACTCACTTCCTGTCCTGACCAAAACATTCCACCATCCCATAATCCAATTCTGAGTCTCTCTTAAAAGCATGAAACACAGATGATTTGGTTTGATTGGCAGCACATCTTAAATTTTCCACTAATTCATAGTGGAAATGTCTAAATTAGGTTTATTTGACAAAGCCAAAACACTACTATGGTACAAACCTAGGCTCTTCCTGTCTAGTATCTGCCTAGCAACCAGTCAGAAGAGCCACTAAACCAGCCACTGCCTAGTAAGGCCCTAGCAACTAGTCCACCTTAGCAACCTCCTAGCAAGGCCTACATTCCTTTAAATGTACTTAAACAGCCCAAGTATTCTTATTTATATACAAAACAACTCATGATTGTCTGTTTGAGGCTTTTACATTTTGTTTAAACTACACAAAAGATGATCTGCTGTTTTACGACATAAACTCAGTCTGTTTACCTGAAAGTGGAAAATACCGGCATAGTCTTGCCCAAAACCCTGGTTGGAGGGTACGACACGACCCAGAACATCTTCGTTGAGGGTTAGAGAGGCAATAGCTGCTAGGAGCCAGCAATCACCTGGAGTAAGATAAAGTTACGATATTAGAATATTAGAAGCTGCAAACTTTAATACTCGTAATGAACATTAACATTTTAACGCAGCTGCAACATAAACGATGGGAAGTCAGGAGCCAAAGTTCATGAAGAGAAACATTCAGACCTAACCAGTATGAGATTATATCCTCTAGCAGTTTACTGTAGGACAGTTTGGTGTTCTGCCTAATTTTTATTTATTTTATGATGCAATCTGTACAAAGAACACTCAGTTTAATCGTCTCCACATAACAGTCTTTCAGATTCTCCTCACACTGTATCAGCTGATTAGTCTTTGAAACGTAGATGTTTTACTCCTCAGCTGGATGAATCATCCTTCACAGAGGTACAGTAAAGTGTTCCTGATAAAACACAGTGTGCTGAACGTGTTGCTATGTGACCCATTTCCTCTTCATTCATTAGTCACTCTTCACATACACAGTTCAATAGACAATAGATTACAAACCAGATGAAATCTAAAATATATGATATTTAGTCTCTCCATTACTGCCCCTCAAATATAATAACTGTAATAAGCAGTGTTGTAAGGCAACGCTTTAAGGAATCCAGTACTGCTGTTAAGCAACTGTACAGCGGCACTCCTCATGACTAACACTGACAGAAGATTTCTTGTGTGCCTGAACAGATTCATTGCGAGTCTAAGAAAAACAAACAGTATTTAGAATCTGGGGGCCGAACACGGCGCCTGTGGAATTCCACCCAAAGAGAGCACAAAGACTTCTCTGACATGCAAGAGACTAGATTTATCACAAAGACGTGTGTTATTAGTGATAATGAAATCTAATTGCAATAGCAAAACAGGAGAGTTTACAAAGTGTGACTTTTGACCGCACTCTTGTGTCAAAGTAAAACAGACTGTTTAAAGACAAAACATGTCAAATGTGTCATGTGTTAACAAGGGATTTCCCCAAAAGTTTTAATGACACCATTCAAAAACAAAATGGGCTAAAAGGCAGTAGTGCCTGAAACACTCACCTAAAGCACCTTGACAAATATCTGTTCTTGTAGCACCTCCAACAATAAACTCGGGCTTGGAGACGAGTTCCTGCAAGAGCACTGATTTTTAACTTTTTTGCATCTGTGGTTTATATGTTAAGTAGTCCGTTTAAGCCAAAAGCATCTGAGCACATACTATGACGCCCTTTTCCATACAAATACTTACAGGGTGAGTCACATGTTGGGATGATTATCCAAAAATTCTTGAAAATTATATTTATAATAGATTCTACTTCATCAACCCCCCAAAAAAGCTTGCTACAATAATTAACGGTACAGTTCAGCAATGCAAAATTACATTTCATTTCCTCTATGTTATACTGGTCCACATTATGGCTACATTATTGCGTTAAACCGCTCATAGGTAACTCCCCATAAGTGGATGTGGAACTCACCCCTGGTCTTTTCCACTGTATCCCTCTGGTTTTAGAAGATCGTGGACCGAGTTCGTTAAAGCCCAGAGACTCAGGTGCGGCTGCGAATGTAGGATCGCAGAACAGCTGACCGCGGCTCTGACACTCGCTTCTTAGAGTCTCAAAGTTCTGGTTCAGGTATTTGACGGCATTGGCATTCGTTCCGAAACCAGCCGCCAGTGCCCTCTTCTTAGCGAGCGCGTATGCCACTCCTGACATGTTTCTCCAGGAAAGTTTTCTGCAGCCTCCTGCGCAACAGCTGTAAAATATTTCTGCGTTTGCTTCTCAGTCTGCTCCTCCTGCTGGGACAGGCGTGGTCGTGTGCCCCTGTAATTTCAGAGTCAGTTCGCATGCACGGGGCGCGTTCTTGCGATCAGAAACAGCTGGAGAACGCGACGCGGTCGAAAAGAACGCAAAGGCGTAGAGACGCGTTTGAACTAGTAGCCGCCCGCAAATGACGTGTTCTTGCGTTGCGTCTGCGTTGGTTTGAAACGTTTATGTAACGTTTCTAAGATTATAACGGGTTCTGTATGCCGAGCTCATCTTAGTAACTTGATGCTGCGTCTCGAAAACGCTACGCGCATGACGCACACAGGCAAAGCAATATAAGTGTGCCAAATAGATAAAACATATAAAGAATGATCATAATGGGAAAACAGATTGAATTGTACATCAGATGGAGGGGAAAGAAGAAGACCAGGTGTCCTAAATGGGGCGTCAACTCCAATTCTGGGTGGTTACGGGTGGGCGTGGAGTTAGGCGTGTCGTTTCTATCTGACAATAGGAGGAGACCACGCCTACTTTTGGACTTACACCCACGTTTAGCGTGTCCCTGCACCAATTTAGAGATCTCCAGCCTGCGACTACCAATGCCAACTACCTTCATGTTTTGACGTTTAATACGGTTTAAATAAAAAAAAACTTCTCCGGTTCTTCCTCATTCCTGTATTCTCATGATGAAATACTGCTGCCATCTTGTGTTCTGTACACAACAGAGCAGACTACACACTAAACTGAAGCCCTTCGGTCCAAGTGCGCACTTTAATACGTGACGTGTGCATGTCTTTAAATCATTACTCAGTTTCGCTGCTTACTTACATTACTGTGACGTACTTTTGACTTTTTTAAATGTCACGTTAATGGTCAAATGAAACATTTATTACAGAGGCGATAAGCCATTCTTGTTTAACAACCGATCCAAAACCCTCACGTACGGAGATACAGTCCCAATATTAGAAGGTTTAGCTTCCTTGTCATAAATATGGTAGCTTCGTGTCTTGGTTTCTCGTGTAGTTAATCGATGAGTCATCGGTCACCCTATGAATAGGCCATTCAATGTCTGTAGATAAAGCGAATATTTATTAAGCTCTTATATCCTTGGTGAGCACATCTGACTCTTGCATGGGCATGAAAATCCATCTTTATCTGGTCATTTTATGTCACTACGGCGCATGCGCCAAAAGTATTAGATGACTTGGGTCAAAGTTTGTGTCACAGTACTTGCATACTATTTTGCTAAGCACTGAAATGTATGTACTTTCCCCACTACCAAAGAGTAAACACTTTTATTGCATAGTATTAAGGTAGACGAAGTAGGACGCAGCAATTACGTCAAACGATTGCGCACGCGCACTAAACTACTATATTTCACCAATCGGCAGCGAGGACCATCTGCACTCCAGTGAGGATCTGTTGAAATTGACATAAAAACGTAAACAGTTATATAGTAATGCTGTTACGTTTAATCCTGGAAGGAAACATCGAAACGAGGCACCAATCATTAATAAAAACAAACACAAGTACGTATGATAGTACAGGTGTCTCAGACAATATGCCCGTCATCTTAATGTATATATTACAGAAGCATGACAACAATATGGGTTCGTTATGCCATGAGGGTGAGTAAAATTTTACTTAGGCCTTTCTCTGCGTTTTCAGGGGGATGTACTTCACTTCATTTAAAGTATCGTGTTTTACAATACATGTTAATTCACAGCACATTTACAAAGAATAGAGCCTAACAGCTCTTCAGTGCAAACCACGTACGAGACATTATGATTCATCTCTCAGTCACTGTGTTTCTATTTGACGTGCACTTACTGTTGCTTCTACAGCTTCACAACTTTTAACATCTGTACGCAGCGGTGCAGTTCAGAAATGCGCGGAGAGAGACGGAAGACGCGGTATATGAAATGATATGTATTTGTTAATTTGTTTAAAAGCACGTGAAGTAATTTACATGTGAAAAAATATTTAGCGAAAATTTCCTGGACCTGGATTGTTGCTCTCAATTCCTGTGATGCTATACAGTAAAAGTCCTCAGGGTGGCAGCAGAGAAACAGAAAAGAGACTCGTAGAAGCGTTCAGAAAAAAATGGTTCTGAATTATTATATTATATTATTATAAAATTAGTTGTGTACAAAGTCAGTTATATTAGAATATAACAGAAACCGAACCATATGCATTTTAAATCACTCACTCAGATATTTGAAGAGCAGGCTCGACCGCTGTCATTACATATTTACCCAATAATAGAGCAGCGATTGTACAGCTTAAGAGCGATTAATATGAACGCAAAAAAGTGTTGAATATTAATGAACGTTGGTTTGACACAATGTTTAGGCCTCTTCGAAATTCACTTTTCAAGCTAACAGAAAATCGTTAGACAAGCGGTCTATTGATTTTGACGCTGACAGTAAGCGTCATAACTACTTCGACAAAGCGATCTGTCCGGATTGGTCCTGCTTTTATTCTTAGATCGCTATATTATTACATGATGTTACTAACAATTTAAAGCACTTAAGAAATAAGCAAAGCGTTCTCTAGCTTTTCAGGGTGCAGTGTAGATATTTTAAGTAATTTTGAAGCCAGTTTCAGCTTTATTATTTTTTTCATGTATTTACATGTGCCTTTGAAACATTCGTCATTAATAAGTGATTATGCACTCGATGATGCCGCTCAGTCATATAACATTCAACTTGTTTTAAATTTGAGACCGCAACCTGAGAGAGAGCGAGTAAGTGATAGAGAGAGTCAGAGAGAGAGAGAGAGAGAGAGAGAGAGAGAGAGTAAGGAACTCGGAGCATCGGCACTCTCTCAGCAGCGGGATCAGCGCTCGGTCGGTCGGTTGTGAAGCGCGCTCGGGCCGGACTGATCAGGAGGAGGCAGCAGGTAGGAGCTCAGATCCACACAGGCAAAACAACCACCAGCATCTGACTCACTCTGGCTGCGAAACTACCGCTGACAAGTCTTAATATGCCCGTTTCCTCAGGCAGCATAATTTGGGTGTCAACTGAAAGTAGAAAATTAATTTAGACAATGATGCTCATCTTAATGCGCGCTTTATTCCATTGACAGTTCAGTTCGTATGTATGCCTAATATTTAGTGTTTTTTTTAAATATAAAGGATTTTGTTTTGATAAGACACTTGAGTCAGATAATACAATGATGGAGAATAGTAACGTAAGGTTTCACAGTTACCTGTGTGTATATTAACAAGTCGATGCGTTATTCTCTCTGGGCTACAACTAATATATGTTGCTTTTGGATGTAAATGTTTGACTATTTTTTGATTGTGCATTTTCAGTGGGTTTATTGACTTATAAAGTTTATTAGTTTTGCGCAACGCTTTAGTGTTCCGCGTGGTAAGTTGCGCGTATCGGGTGGCGCGTGCTGTTATTTATTCATGTGTCACCTGAGCGCGCGAGCGTAAACCAGCGTGTTGCCGTGCTGCGGCTTGTCATCCATGCGTGCTTATATATAAAACACACCAGTGTAAACTGATAATCACATTTAATAGCTTATTCTGTTATGTTATTAGGTTTGGTGATTAGCGTTGTCAACATGCAAGCGCTAAAATCCACCTTTACAGATCCGATCATCTGTGCATGCAAATACCCTCCTGAGGCTGTTTTAATTTGCCCATTTGTTATTCATTTCATGTTTCCACTGTAGATTGTGAGGGTCTGGCCCTTTGCAGCCATTGGCTGGTTAAAACAGGATATTTAATTTTTTTTCAAGGTGTACACTGTGAGACAATTAGAGATAAGGAGAACTGGAGATGGGGCTGTCAGATGTTTGACCCCATCTTAGGGGATCTAGTTGTGGTTGTAGTTGTGGAAATGTCCTTTATTTCTGTGACTTGGATTGCTCGTCTTTTGGCCCTTGCTAACACACAAACACAGTTCAGGTAAACTCACTGGACTTATTGATTACAGAGACATATTGTATACGGTTCTACAGTTTTAGCTCTTTTCCTCTCAACTATTGATTAAAGCTGGAACAATTCTGTACGTAAGACACTTTGGTTCTGTTCTAAAACCTCGTAAGCTGCCTCTATTGGCAGCATTTTGGGGCATCATAAATGGATGCCAAAGCAAAAGGATGTTTTATGAGGTAGCCAAATATTTAAGCAGCACTGCAGTTTGCATGACGCACCGAGTTACGATGAATCAGTCACATTTTGAGATTCTAGTTCAGTTAGAATGCTGCCCTAGATGGCAGCAGACAGCAGATGTAGATAGTACACCACCAGGCAGCTCACTGTTTAGAACGGAGCCGTTTTCCTCCATTTATGGCTTTACAACCCTGTATTTATGCTAAAACGATTAATGTTAAATTGTTCCCTGGATATTACGGGATATGACTGATCTGAATGCTTCACGTGTTTAATTGTGAGGGTAGAATGTCTTTGTAAACATTAGTATGACATCATCAGGACTTAGGTTTGTTAGAATTACAAAACGACGAAGGCAAAATGGAGACGTGTGTGTTTGTGAGTTTGCACAAGTGTTTCTGTTTGATATGAAACCGGCTGGCTTTTCTGCCACAGTGTCTCGCTCGGCATGTCTGTCACTCTTTTCAAATCCACTCTGAAGCGAGTACGGATGAACACAGAGAGAGAGAGAGAGGGAGAGAGAGAGAGAGAAAGAGGGAATGATCATTCGAAATGAAGGCTTTGGATGGGACAGGTAATTTGAGTGACAGGCTGAAATGAATGGCTGTATCAGAGTGGGAGTGAGGAATGAATTGCAGATACAGTGACAATTTAAAGCTACAGGAGAAGCGAAGAGATGATGAAAATAAAAGATGAATTTGAGAAATAAAACAAAGAATTGTGATCGGTGAATATCTGCAAGCAGCAGCGATTCTTGCTCCTCTCATTTCAGCGTTTGCTTCTCGTTCTGTCTGTCTCTCTCTCTTTCACCTTTTCTACCCGAGTGGCCCGTCTGTGCGAGGTCATTAAATCAGAGAGGTCAGTCAGGCAGAACGCAGAGGTCAGGGGCAGGGAAAAAAGAAGAGGGGTGCAGAAGGAGAAAGGATTTTGGACAGAACCCTCCCATCAAGCTTAATGCATATTGGCTGTGTTTGGAATGGAATGCTAACATACTGCATACACTGCACTGTTGTGACTTATGTTGACTTGGCTGATTAGCAGAATTTTTATGTAAATTTGGTGAGTTAATATTTTGTAAATGTTTATTTGTAACATATCTTAATTGATTTTATTGTCGTTACCCTATATCTCATATATACCTATATGTTAACCACATGTTAACCACAATGTCATTCATGCTATGATGAGAAAACAAATCTGAGCAGTATGCAATATGTTAAACATTTTTAAAAGTAGTATGCTACAGTTACATATACAGTTATATATCATTTTTTATTAAATGTCTTTTGGTAAATGTATTAAGTAAGGGATGTTAAAGTCACTGTAAAATTAAAATATATTTTTCTTTGTTTTTATAGAATATTGCAGTGTTTTTTGAAAATGATTTACCCGTGCACATCATTGTTTATTTAAAATTCATATGCCCTTGGAATCTTCAATCAAAATCTGAAAATGTACTTCCAGTTGAAGTACAGTTGAAGGCAGTTGAAGGTCAAGTCACAGGTATTGCATTGTGGGATACAGTATGAAGTGCAGTGTGCTTTGCTGTGTGCTAGACATTTTCCTATTTAGCTTGTCTTTATACACAGACTTTATATACACACTTTATATACATTGTATAGTTCAGAAATGGTAAAGGTTGTGTGCTATTCCTTATAAAGCTGCTTTAGAACTGCATTCTTTGTGACTGTACAAAATAAATAAGACAGAAACAGATTTTTCAGACATGGCCTTAGGGTCCAGTCACAATATTCGTTTTCATACAGTGTGCATGTGACTGTGAGAACAGACAGAAGATTCATCTTTCACTAAGTGCTGAAGTTACCGCGTTGTGAACTCTCACCTCTTAGTTCATATAGCAAAAACACCAGATTGAAATATTACAATATTAGATTGAAATATGACTGCCTTTTGACCAAATGTCAACGCCTTCGGTTTGCAGTTCTACAGCGTTTTTTTGGTTTCTTAAACACAAAATTGCTGAACAAAAGCATGACATTATATCCCATTGCCTATATTTCAATGTTTAATGTAACTGCACATGTAGACTAAATTCTTCATAAATTATTATAACAGTCACAGGCAGATGAGAAAGAAAAAGGCTGTCAATAGCCTTCCTGATGGTTTTGACCTCACTCATCTCAGTCTGCTGTTCTGTGGCCGAGGCCCGTTGTGTGCGGTTGGGATTGTAATTGAGCACAGATGTGTGTGTGTCCTGCTGCTCAGAAGAACAAGCTGTTTGTTCAGTTAGAGACGATGAACTGCCGGCAGCTGGTTACGAGCTTTATGGCAGAAACAAACATCAGGGCTAGCTGGACCCGAAAAGCCTAAACCCAGCTAACAGGGAAGGTTCTCAGAACATTGGCTAACATTCTCTAAAAGTTCTCTTAAAGCTATCAAAAAACATACTTGCGGTAACGCTAATATTAGCAGTAATGTTTTTAATGTTATATATCAAGAACGTTATTCTTATGTTGTTACTGAAACATTTTAAAAATGTTACGGAATTATAAAGCTTGAATAACATTCCTCTAACCAAGCAATAATGTTAATGCAACGTCTAGATTTTTTAAACATTGTCGAATATCTTGTCGTAAGTAACAGAGACTGAGTTGTCACAGTCTGTTTCATCCGCTGCTTGTTTGGACTAACATCATTATAGTCCAACAACTCCGGCTTCTTTCTTATTTGTTATTTGTTACATGTTTTTTAAGTACCAAATTATTGTTAATGTTATTAATTGCTACTTGAATTGCGAGACACAGCTGGTCATGTGATCTCAAGATGGCCGCCCCCATGAGGGGGCCACCTGCTCCATGCATATTGAAGCAGTTTTTTATGTCATTGATATGACTGTTATCATCATCTTATGTGAATCTATACGATTCTATATATTTGTTTCAGCTGATACTCAGTACGCAAAACTTTATATTTTTTACTAAGTGCATCTGTTTATTTACACTACCCAGCTGATGTGTATTTGTGGTGATGTATAAATGAGGCAGGTAAGAATCTGTAGTTTGGAGAGTGAGAGATAGAGGAGCATATGTATAACACTTTCGAACGCCCTCTCCTGTTCATCCATAACTCAAAGCTGGAGGATTTGCAGTGTTCAATTACAGCCCAGCTCATAAATAATCAGACAGAGGCCGCTCATAATACCCTATTCACTGTTAGCTGTACAGCGTGACAAATCCTTGTTGTTTGTGTTTATGTACAGAAAGCAGCGTTGGGAAACTGTGTGTGTGTGTTTGTGTGTGTGTGTGAACAGTGGGGAGAGAATTGGGGAGAGTTAAAAGTGGAGATTTTTTAGATCTCTTAATCATAAATGTCACCGTTTATATATCTAATAATCAGGAAATAACTAAATGCAAAAGATGAGTTTATGTCTTCTCTGTTTTGCGCGCGTGTGTATATTGTGGTTTTTAAGATAGTTTTATTTTAAGGTTAAATATTGACTCAGACTTTCTGACGTTTGGTGACATTTACCGGTATGGTGTGTATTTGGTGTGTGTATAGTGTTGTGTATGTTCAGGGGTAAATTGTGTGTGTACAGTATGTTCAGGGGTGTATTGTGTGTTTGTGTGTGTGGGCATGTGTGTACAGAATGTTTAGGGGTATATTGAGTGTGTGTGTGTATGTAAATGGGGTTGTGTGTTCACAGGAGTGTCTGTTTGAGGTCATGTCGATCACTATGTTCTGTTTTAAAGTAACTTTATCTGCTGTGGTCAGAGAGTCACGTTTTAATGACGCCTGTACAGATCCAAACATCTCAATTCTAAACAGCTACAGGCAAAACCTGTGTGTGTGTGTGTGTCTGTGTTAGATGTTCTGTTAGAGTTCCTAGCAGATAGTGGGAGTAAACCTGTGTGTATAATCCATGTTTCAGTGTGTGTTTAATGAGGATTGTATGTTCATGGTGCCCACACGTCTTCAGAATGATCAAATAGCTGAGATGAGGCACCATTAACTAACTAGAATGTTGGAGTTTTGGTTTTCAGATTTAGAAGTATCTGTCAATTAAAGAACCATGGTGAAAACTAACTGTTATTGTTCATAAAAAGTTGCAAATATTGACTCATTAGCATTTGTGATTATGATGATTATGTCATTGAAACGTTTCCGGAAACCTTTTGGTTCTGCTGGTTAAAAGTAATGTGGTCTAAATATATTTATACATTTATATATCTTCTGTGGAAGGTGCAGGACCATAGAATTTTCATATAATCGGTCCGAATGCAATGATAGGACGTCCCAATGGCGTGTCAAAGTATGTATTTGCACACTATAGCGCACTATTGAAGGAGGCGTGGCTTTGGAGGTCACTCTGAACAGAGGGCAGGGTCTTATGCTTTCAGAGCTAGGTTGCTATTGTTAGCCTCTCCAAAATTACCAACCCTACCTTTAACTGGACAGAATATACAGCTCATTTAGCCGGTTTATGACGCAACAGTCAAAAGCTTCCAAAGGTTTGTTTGGAAGTGGAAAAAAGAAAATAAATGAAATTGCCCAACGTTCCCTTTTTATTCCAACCAAAATCACTTGAACCTGCATCACAACATAATTGCATTTTCTAGGCTCGTAAGTGGGAACTTTGCTGGAGGACTTTAAAGCAGCGTTAGTGGAGAGCAGGGCCAATGAGGTGTGTGTGTGTGTGTGTCTACAGTGATGAATGAGTGTTTGGCTATCTGCTGTACCTCTGACCCTTTGTATTTAAGCCCTCCTTTCTTTTTTTATCCTCACATGCAGACGAGCATAAACAAATCTGTACGAAATAAATAAGAG
>JAZGTI010008091.1:0-20624 GCA_036877585.1 Botia kubotai | reverse complement strand
GTGGGAACAGAGGGTGGTATTGTTGGTATATTTTGATGGATGCCTGAATGACGACTTCGGCAGTTACCGCTATGAACTGTCTTCTTATCTCCCCTAAGACTTGGATCATTCCGGTGCCGGGCTGGGACAGGCTACAAGCCATTGTGATTGTGCTTGGGCTTGAGGGAACCATGTGAAGCTCATCCTTACTGGCAGTGCAAGCTGCCGGAGGGAATGACTTCAAACAGCTGCTGGCAGGTGACGATCTACAGGAGGAAGTGACCTAGGACAAGAGTTAGAGGACAAATGTCATGACGTCATGAGCACAAATTTGATAAGGGGCTAAAAATGTTTTCCTGGCAAGTCTCCGTTAGTATTTTTTTGAAAGTACTGATTGTAAGGGGCTACAACTATTGTTGTAGATCTTTCAAATAAAAATGTCACAGTGCTCCGTCATGGAGACAAGCCAAATTAAGGTATAGCGCCACAGTCGAGGCACACATGGACCTACAACAACGAAAATGAAGTTCTACTACCCCATGAAGCGTTGCTCGGCCAGTATTTCGGTTTTCACTGGGCAGCAAAATGCCCTTCTTGCTATTGAGGTTAGTAAAGACCTGAGCATAATAGTGGATTAGTCCAACACATTCCCCTTTTAATCTACCCCATTTTCAGCCTCTGTGCCCAACTCAGTTTCTCTGCCCCAGGGCTTGGCTCCCTCAAGATGGCATGTTGATATTGGCTACTCTCCCCGCCTGGCCCTCCTTATTGACGGGGACCGCGTCCCTCTCTCTGGCCCAGGTGGAAACTCTTGAGTAGAGCTTCCTATAGGCACCACTCCATTCTGATGTTTTCTGTTGGTCAGGTGGAAGAGGCAATTCAGGGGCCACAGACCACAAAGACCCCATCCGGACTTTGTTAAGTGCATAGCTAAATACAAGGGCCTCCTGTTGAGTGCACTCTGATGTACCAGGAAAGGCACACAACGTGAACCCTCCAAATGTACATTATGGGGGGCTGGCGAGGGTGTAAGAATGTAAGGACCTTCCCTTAGCTGTATGGGTACAATAAAGGCAATGGAGGAAAGACTGTGCGATGGGAATGGAAAAAGTACTACAGAATCAGTAATGGGCTCCCTAGCTTGGCCAACAAAAGTCGCTCCTTTCCCATGTCAGAGTGCACGGAACGGGTCCCCGTGCACTGGGAGGTCTCCGCCATGCATCTGTTCTCGTTAGCTGGAATATGGCTTGGTATCTTTGATCATGTCAGCTGACTTATAAGCTCAGCTTAGTGTTGTAAGCACCTGGAAAAATCTGTGGACAGAGGAGTGGAAAAATGGACAGGATATGACCGCCTTCCCTAATGCAAGGAAGGATTTCGTGCTCGGTGCATGTCAATAGCTGGAAAGCTGGAATTGGGTCATACAGACACCTATCGGAATGATGATGAGATGAGACATTGTCACATAAAATGGCCGCTTTGATTATGTTCAACCCTCTCCTTCTTTCAATAACACCGCTAATGCATCACGGACAACTGTTTCCAGTACACCGGTTTTACTATGCTAGACAAAACATTGTTTTTATCCAATCCACATCCAACAGCACTGTTAGTTTTGGCCACTTCTACTTCCACAATCACACTGACAATAAAACTTCAGATGCTCTTTGAGTGAGTCTCTGACAGTTAACAGCTTGGCTCCTGGAAAGGAGAATCCTCTTGGGGCCCTTTTTGGTTTGTTGTTTAGATGCCTGACAGCTTGAAGCAAAGACATGTTTAAACTTTTCTCATGTTTGAAATGTTTTAAACTAATATACCCAGAACTGCAGGCATATAATCTACCTCTGTGTATATATATACACCTACATAAGGCAAACAGAAATAAAACTGAGTATGTATGAACCTTTCCTCATTTCCAGACACCCCATCCTTCTAATCATAGGAACAGTCTGAGGAGACTGTACATTTGGACAATTCGATAATATCCTAATGGACTTAGTTCATCAATCCCAATAAGCAGTTTCCTGTTTAGAAGACATGTGTCATGTGATTTGTCTACTGTTTGTACAACACGCAATCCTTGTGTTTAATTCAATATATCGATGTCTTCTTACATATCTGTTAAATATACATATATCTGTGATATTCTGTTATTCTATTGCTCATACATATAAAGTAAAAAAAGTCAGTGTTTAAAAGGATTAATTATTATTAACACAAAGAACTACTACTACAAAGAGCTGTTTCTTTTTTTACCCTTGCCTATAAGTCAAAGTAAAGATTTACAAGCCCTCTTAGCTTTAGATATTAAAAGATAATTACAACCGCCTCCATCAATTTGGACACAATTAAAATCCACATCGTCATGTGTATTGTATGAGAACAGCATCAGTTTTGTACGCCACACTTGGCTTTTTACATCAAAAATCAAATGTTTTCATATATGCACCTGGTTTTCCCTCCAGTTCATCTGCAGTGCAAGTAAATTTCTTGCTGTTGATTACAGAGGTGAAAAAACCTTTGAATGTCTCATCGCTAATTAGCCAGCAGTGAACTTGACCAGATGGTCTTTTCAATGGTCAAAGTTTCCCAGAAAGCTCCTAAGCTGCTGAAGTTTGGGCCTGTGAGGGGGGGTGGAGGGGCTCTTATACAACAATACACTTCAGTCCCTTCACTTTAGGGAAACCCTGTTTTCTGTCTTGTCCTCTTCCATTTGTACCCGTATTTTACCATTAGCTTGTCTGTCTAATCTGTCTGTCTATCCATCATTTGTTCTGTTTAGTCTATTTTAAATTGTGAAACCCATGCTGACCCTTGTGATCTTTGGTTCTATCTGGCTGCCCATAGCAGGTTTTGTGCAGCCACTTACAAGCATGATTGTGTGGTATTTTAATCCATGTAGGCAGATGGGCTGATGTGATGTTTGCAAAAGGTTTGTCTGAGCTACAGAGTTCAGTGTGACACACTCAGATGTAAACAGCTACCCTAGAGTGTTCAGTGCTTTGGATGGTGGGCTAAAGGATTGATGATTGGATGATTTCATCTTCATATGTGTGTGTATTGAAGGATAAATGGGGTGGATGAATCGAATGGTCTTGTGGTCTCTAGAAAAAAAGAAGGTTCACTCCTATCTAGATAATTAACCCCTCTCCCTGTAATAACACCAATTCCTGGGGCCCCCGAATGCCTATTCGACCCCTGACTCTATGTTAGAATGGACCATGGGGGCTAATCCTGTTTCGAGAGGTTGCTTCAAAGACAAACCTAATGAGACGTTTTGGAAAACACAGAACTGCTCCACCTCTTTGAGGTCAATGAAATAATGACTTGTTTCGCTTAAGTCTCTGTTCACAGCCTTGTAACAGCTAACAACATGTTTTTTGGACGCCAGATTAATTATCTAATTAAAATCAGTCCGAAAGTTGATTGCAGCTCGAGTCTGGAGATTTTTTTTTGTAGTTGTACATTCTCCAACAGTATCAACAGCATAGCAACGACCTTCCAAACAATGTAACTTTGTGGAAAAGAGTTTTGCAAATATTAAAAATAAGAAAATACAAAACTGGTGCTCATGTAGCTCTACTGGTAGAGCACGCAGATAGCAACACCAACGCCATGGGTTCGATTCCCAGAGAGCATATAAGCTCATAAAATGTATAACTTAAATGCACTATAAGTCACTTTAGATAAAAGCAACTGCCAGATGCATGTAAATATCCAGCTTCATTTGCATAAATATAAAAGTCTAGTTTAATTTGCTACTAGTTTCACTGAGGTTAGTTCTGAGGTTCAATGACGTTGCGACCAGACCCGAGAGGCGCCTCCGTTCCATGCAGTAAGACCCGCTGTGTGTTTTCCTCACTCAGACATTAAACTGAGCACGTTCCCATGGAGATCCTTCAAGCTGTCACTGGCTAGCCCCTAAATCTCCACCAGAAGCAAAAGTTTCAGTGTGAGGGTGACATTTCCTTTCAGATGAGCGCAGTTTAAATGCTGATTTATGTGCCTCTCTACTGCTTCCAAAGCAATCGTGCATCTTCAAAAGAGTCAATCTGGAGACACATTCAAATGGGAAAAACAACAGTCTGACCCAACAGTCACACTGCAATGCATTTTCAGACACTGTTGAGAATTTTATATAATTAGGGCTGGGTCCCCATTTTGTAGGTTAACTCCAAAAGTGACATCTGGGCTTAATTAGTCCCTCCTGCCCTGTTTTCAGTAGGCGTTTCTGTCAGCCGAAGGGCCAATCAGAGAGTAATCACAGGCCTGAAACTCCACCCTCCCACTGCATTGAGTGTGTCAAGCCTTTTTTGTCTGTATAGTACTCTCCTCCTTTTTCCATCCTTTCTTCTGCTCTGCCCCCAGATGCACTGGAGTGTGACAAGAACAGCTATGCAGTCTGTAAAGCAGCCTTCAGCCTCATCCTAACCACCATCCCAGCTGCAGGAGCCTCTTGACTGGGTTACCTTCAAAACGGGGACCGAAGTGAACTGTAACTGGCCACAAATCTGGCAAAACCACCAAGGGCTGCTTCATTTTTAGACCGGATCAAGGGATGTTACTGTAGGCCTCCAAATGAAAGATACTACAGTGGCAGTGATCAATAAAAGGATACAGCAAGTGACTGAAGTGTTGGTGAGAAACAGAGAGACTTCACTGACTGTTTATTTCTACTTGTTAGATTCATTCTGAAGAACACAGAGGACAGTTTGTTCTGGAAAAGGATTTCGTGCATTCCTGAGGGAACCGCAACAGGTGGTTTTGCAGAACCACAACCCGAGTTTGCATCCCGTTCGGAAAACTCTTCATTCAACTTACTCTAACTCAACACTAAAACATACATTAAAGGACAATTATGGCCAACTCTGGGTTTCAGCTCCTTGGCTACTTCCTTGCTTTAGGTGGATGGATTGGTATCATCGCCACCACAGTGCTGCCCCAATGGAAGCAGTCCTCATACGCAGGGGACGCCATCATCATGGCCGTGGGGTTGTACGAGGGCCTCTGGATGTCCTGTGCTTCTCAGAGTACAGGCCAGGTGCAGTGCAAGATCTTTGACTCCTTGCTTTCCCTGGACGGTAAGTACCGGACAACAAAAGACCAACAAAAAACAACGTTCTTGTAATGCTTGTGGGCTTCACGGAATGCTTAATAGCCAGAACTTGGCCTAATGAGGATCACATTATTAATAACGTTTAATTTCACACATATTAAAGCTTCTAAAGTTTGATATATGACTCAAATTAAAAAAGCTTACAATAAAGCAGTAATTACGCCAAGATTTTTGGGCTAGAAGTAGTTGGGGGATAAAAAAAACCCCAATCAACTCTATGAGCTGCTGTGTACATATGAATTTAATCAACTGGCTTAATCTATCAAATTAAAATATGTGAGTTTTGACATATTGTAATTAAAGTCTTATGTGACACTAACCTTGTGGAGGCGATGAGTGTAGCAGGCTGTTGAAACGCTGTGGAATGCTATTACACAGCGATTAATCAACATTTAGCACCACTGTCACGGCCAATTTTGTGGTGACTTGTTCTGTCTAATCACAGGCAGTCACTTCTGCTCTACTTCTATTGCTGTCTGCTGGGATAAACCCAAGACGATGTCATCCTTAAAGTTATAACCGGTGACCAATGATTGGTGACCGTTTCGTTTAATTGATTTTTTTTCTTCATCAAATTCACATCTGTTGGTGATTTGCGGTCAAATATTACAACACTTCAGGCCAAAACAAAAATATGGTTGAAAACAATTACGGAGCGTTTTCATAATGACAATGCCAGCCGAAAATGTAATAAAGATACGTCAAAGGGTTTTCCATCGTAAATTCAGCATCATCTGTAATAACAGCGTATTGTGTTGAGTGTTTTGAGATGATGAATAGCAGTTGTGTTGAGAATAAAAGGCCAGTGTTCAGACAAACAACAAGAAATGCTCAGCATGCACAAACCCCACACAGCTCTCAGTTAGCAGAGATCACAAAAGCAAACATTAGCTGACGTCTCTTGAGACTTCATTTAAAGACGATCGATTATGTTTACATTCTTAACACTATAGATCGCAATACAAGCCATATTTCACAGGCCATAGGGTGACCTATTTTATTACATATTGTACTTTATGCTCTAGTTTTTGGGAAGCCATTTAGTGTGGTTATAAAGACCCACAAACCAAAACAGAAGAACCTACAACATAACATCAAAAAATAACTCCAAAGAATCACACAACTCACCCGAGAACCTACGTTCCCACAAGTTACCAGAACCATTTTACTTTGAACCATTTTTATTTGTATTTTACAAATCTCTCTCGAATCCCCAATAACAAGCGTCGCAGCACATAATATGAAATATTGGTATACAGACATTTACTCTATGTGTCTCTCAACCTCCCAACTGCATTTAGTAACTCTGACAGAACATCCCAGCTGGCGGCTATAAGTAAATACTATACCTCAAAATACTTTCCACTAAAAGATTTATTACAGATTAATGCGGGGAACATGCTTCCAAAGAACTCTGGCGACCTCTGCTCCCACTTCATGCTTAATGACTGTGAGGTTTTGAGGAATATTATTTAGATTACGTACAGCAGTATGTCCATCATAGCGTCCGGCGGTCGTACACAAGAACAGCTCTGAGAGAACTGTACTGCACATGGTGGAATCTGTAACCCTCGGCCCACAAAGGGTGACAGCACCATCTGATTCCACTGTGGCCCCCACCTCCCAGCCTTAGGTCATCTGCTCAGATATTGACCACAATGTTCTGGCTTCTGTATGTACAGACAGCCTCCCACAAGCTTGCATTGTTTGCCATTTCTGCTGTGGTTCTGACGTCTTTTATTGAATAACTGTTATTAGATTATGTGCAGTCAACTGAGAACAGGGTATTAAGACAACCTCTATAAAGCAGTTATAAAACTGGTCTTGTAACAGTGCAAACCAATTAAGACAAAACATGATAAATGATTAGATAGAAGTCTAAAGTGTAATCCAAATTATGCTACAAATATCTAATAAAATGCAGCAGAAAAAAATAATACACTTTAAACTTTAAATGTTCTGCAAAGCTGTCCAGATAATGCAGAAATATGCTTATATTTTGGATATTTGAAAAACACAGAGGCGTGTTATGATGTCATAACTCATTTGTGTGAGGAATGCATTGAGAGATGTTTTCGATGACGTGCGAAACATCCCACAAGCGCACGAACAATAGACAATGTCCGAGCCTCACATGCAGCTTCGCTTGAAAATGTTCTCCAGCACTGTGCACACACTTGCCCTCTCTGCCTTCGTGCCAGGCACAGTCAACTCTGGCTTTGGGTAAAGGATTGTGGGAGGAAACCCACCCCCACGCGGAGTCTAACTACCCCCATTCAGTCACGACCTGGGGACTACTGTGGACCTCTGCAGGGGCCACCGAAACGCTCCCCTTATACATCAAGAAGTGAAGCAAACAAGAATGAAAGACAAGAAAATAATACCTTCCTTATAAAGCCATAAAACCCCTCAAAGATGACCCTTTCACACATAAATCATACATCAAAAGTCATCAAATAATCTCTCCTTAGTTCTTGTCTCCTTTGATACGCCGTTTTATAACTTATTTTATGGCTTCGATTCATGTTTGATGCAGAAGTTTCAAAGCTCCGCTTGAACTATTGTGAACTGTAATTGAAAAGAAGCAGAAAATCAGAGTACAAAGGTAATTTCCATTAAAAGTGGCCAAGCTGAACTTTTTATGGTGGAGGCATGAAAGTGTGTGGACAGTTAAAAACGTTGGTCGGCCGACACTGTATCTCTTTTGTGTATCTCTTTTGTGAGATTCTGAGCTCAAGCTATTGTCACTCTGTGGCGTGGAACTAGCGTGTTACAGCTAGCATATTAGCGTGTCGCTGTCACACAAAAGCAGAGACAGTGGCACTGAAACAATCCTCTTTTGTGGATAAAGCCACAGTAATTCTTTCTGTGTGAAACATGTAAAAATGTCACTCCTACAGCACTGTGCATGAACTGAACAGCGTGTGGGTTATCTGCGGAATTTCAATGGAGTGTTGAAGCTTCTAGCGATGCTAAAACAATCTCATCAAAACAAGTCCAGGTCAAATTAGCCACCAAACAAATGTTTTCAGAAGTATGGCTGTAATAGTTTTTATTTAAAAGAGTCATTTAAATGAGCATAAAGACAGAACCGTTTTTCCATGGCGTATACATATTTATAAGTTAAGATTTCCTTATTTTATTTACATTAAAGCAATGTAAAAGGGTTGTCATTAAAAGAATTGTAAAATTTAAAACCATTTTAATGACTCGAAAGTATTATTTTTTAAAACCAGTTTTATTTTTTCTGACAGATTTTGTGAAAGCCACCCTGTATGATGTCGGTTTGTCTGTATGATTTGGCGTGTCATACAGATAAACATGCTAAACATACATGCATTCTTAACTCAGCACTGTCATTCGTGTGTTTCTCAGTGCACATTCAGACGTGTCGAGCTCTGATGGTGATCTCGGTGCTGATGGGATTCATCGCCATCATCGTCAGTGTGGTGGGGATGAAGTGCACAAAGGTGGGTGACAACAACCCATCTACTAAGAGCAAGATCGCCATCTCTGGTGGAACCCTCTTCCTACTCTCAGGTGAGACTCACGACCACATCAAACACTACAAACTTTGTGCTTCCCAATACAATCCTGTACAAACACAGAGTTAGTTTGTTATTTATTCCAATTATACCGTCCAACATTATTGGTCTAATTTATCTCCATTAGTGTCACTGAGCTAAGAATAAGCATGTTTTGTTATCTAGGTCAAAGCTGCCTGATATCAGACCTGTAAATCATTTAGTGTAACTTAGTTTTAGTAAATATAATTCACATTCTTTCATTAGTCTCCACATTTTTCTGTCAGCCACTGTATCTTTTTTGACCCATTTAAACTGCAGGAGTAAACAGGAAGTGGCCATTTTAGTTACATTTACATTAAGGTTCTCATCTGGACAGTGTTGATTCTGTGATCTGTATAACCTCCAGGTCTGTGCACACTGGTATCTGTGTCCTGGTATGCCACACAAGTATCCTATCATTTCTTCGACCCAAACACACCAATAAATGCCAGGTAAGACATTTAACAAATACATCTTTTAAACCACATCAGAAGCTATGCACGTTTATTTTGAATAGAAATTAAACAGCAACACCACCCTCCTTTATTATATTTAAAGCCAATCGGATGTCGCTGGTGAACAGCAGGTTAGTAACCCCTTAAACCACAGCAAGATCACGGCAAAAATGATGAATCAAGCGCATGTTTTTACAAAGAGATTAGTGTCAATTGTGAACATCACATTATATCACATTGTGATATCGGAATGAATCTTATAAAAACTGTTGAACATATATGAAAATCAAAAGAAAGAAAGAAGGAACTGTATTCATCAAAGTCTCCTGACATAAAGAAGAGAAATGCAGGTGTGACCTTTCTTCCTTGCAGGTATGAGTTTGGCCCCGCCCTCTTTGTAGGGTGGGCGGCGGCCATCTTGATGATGCTGGGTGGGTCGTTCCTCTGCTGCTCCTGCGTGAACGAGGACAGAAGAGGACAACAGTTCTATCGGCAATCCCAGCCCTCTACAACCAGAGAGTATGTGTAAATACAAACAATAAAAGCTCAGCAGGCATGGAGAATCTGTGCATGACCCGATTATCCGGGGCAAACCATACAAACACACAAACAAACTGCTAATCAATTACATGGACAAGTACTTATATTTCCTACGCCTGCAGTAAAATTATTTTTCCATATTTTTTTGCGATACATGCTTGTGTTTCGCTGTACTTTTGTTTTCACACACAATGTGGAAATTCTTTCCTGGCATGCCATAATAAGCTTTATAACAAAGACTTTTTAACTGCTCAAAACAAATTTAAAGCTGAAATCCCTAAGACGATATAAAGCAGCATTTACACTGGACTTTTTTGGTATAATATGGTTTCTGCAGGTTTGGTTTTGTAATACTATATATCAAACTGAGAAGTAAATAAAGACAAAAGGGATAAAAACAGAGCAGACGCCGCATGGAATACTGTATCCCATAATGCAATGCGTTTGGTTTTTCATTTTCAACTAGAGGTAATATCACCCATTTCCCATTTTACTTACAGCATAAAAAGTAGATGCCACTTGCTGATTTAAATACGATGAGGTCATGTGACAGGAATGCACACTACTGTTTTTCATATTTATACTATTGTTACAAAAGTATTCAGTAATTTGTGAGCTAGTATTTCATTCCACATCATGGCTTTACCTGATTGGCTGAACTGTTGCATGGTGGGAGCTCTGTGTGTTTGCAGCTTTGTGTGTTTCTGATAGCTGTAGCCGTACTAACACCACACTGACTATGAATTCCACTGGAACAAAAGGAATTCCTTTAGAACCATAGAGAACGTTATTTAAAACCATCATGACCAATGTGGGCATTGAGACTTGGCTTTAAATACCTCCAAACTGTAAACATGTTATTTAAAGGCTTTCAAGGGAAAGTCCAGCATTGGTTTAACAGTACAGTAAAACCTCATCAAAACAGTTAAAAACATCTTTAAACTTCATTGTACTGATATGATAAAGTCTTTTTGAACTGATGGACATTTAAATTTTTTTCGTCTGTTTCCAAAACTGTCCTCATTTAGCTCAAAAAGATTTTTTAGCCCGATAGAAATGATTTTAACACTCCAGAACTAACAAATCCTTTCTTAAACAGACATCTCCAATGCATAAAATTACGACAAGTAAACTCAAGACTCCTAATTCAATCATTTCCCTTCAAATGCATCTGATATTACTTGAACTATGTTTTATCAAAATAAAACTTGTGTGCTTTTCCACATCTATTTTCCCTAACATTTCCATGTCATTTAACAAGCACAAATGTCTTTGTGATGCTGCGAAACCAAACGAAGCATAAGCCTCTTGTGAATTGTCTGTCTTAAGTTCCTCTGCTGTTCTTCTCTGACTGTCTTCTTCTTTCTCTAATTCAGGGATGAGTTGTTGAGTGAAACTAGTTTCCCTGACTGACCAATCCTCCCTGCCTTTATTCGAGGACTGTTCAAGCTCCGCTCTCTGTATCTCTGTCCTTCACTCCCACCTAGAATCCAAATTTGGGCACTTGTCTCAATGACTGGGCAAATGTCTCCGCACCCTGCATTCTTAAAATGTGTCTGTCTGTTTCTCATTAAGTGTGTTTGAACAATTGTCACCCAATATCTGTTGTGTGCTTGACCCGAACACCCCACCACTGTCTGTGACCCCAAAAACTAGCTGCAGTAAGTGAAAACGCCCTGTACAGAATCGGTGGATGTCTTCAGTACCTCTCTGACCCCATTTTCAGTTCCTTTATAACTCAAACATGTTTTGTTTTTCTTTTAAATTGCAGAGCAAATGTTAAAAGTTCTCCACCAGACAAAGGGGAGCAGTACTTGTAGTTTGGGATTGGGCGTCTTCGTGGGTCACGAGCTGTTAGATTTTGGCAACAGACAAGACACTCTCTTTCGGTAACAAAAAACTCCAGTAAAAATAAAATACGATTATTTTAGTCAAACATTTAAAAAGAATTAATGCATAACACATGACAGCAGCTGAGATGTTTCTCTGTAATAAAGACAATGTTACGAGATTCATAAAGCCAAGCAATGCATATCAACAACAGAACTTCGTACTGTAGTACATAACCTTCAGAAAATACATGTCAGAAATTTGATAAGGTCCAGTGAGCCGCAACTGTATTGTTGAATAGTGTTTGACAAATATGTCACTTTTTGTTGATGTTGGAGTTTGTTATACTTGCCGAAAACTATATCCCTCATCTGTAAAAAATTGATTCAGGGTACATTATAATGCATTTACATAATTATGCAAATCTTCAACATTTGCGGTGTAATAAATATACTTTGAGCTATAACTGTGTTTTGACTCACAAATGTCTTTTAGTTTGCTAATAGAAGTTTGTCAACATAAAGCATATTTTACCTTGTCGTACGTGAGATGGATGTTTTGTCTATGGTAAAATCAAATTATCATGATCTTTTTTCCTTTTCAATTTGTTTGTTCACAAAGCGTGTAGAGATTGTGACGGGGTTGACGCTTCTAATTTTGCTTTGAGAACAAACGTGAAAATTCAACTAGTAGAAAGAGACCCACATGTGAAGCAGATACTTTTAAATGCAAACTCTTTAGTGCACTGATGATTTGTATACAACATGCATTGAGAGGCACTGTTTATCACAAATATTGTGTTTAAAGTGGTCGCAGAGATAATGGCCAGTCGGTAGAAAGTTATTTTAGTTTTAGTTCTTGTTCCACAAGTTATGTTACCTAATATTCACGTATGTACCTTCTCATGATGTATCAACTTTTCTGTTTATCGGTTTAAAATAAAATAAACTATACAAAGGCTAATTTCTGTGTGTTGAATGGGAGCGTGATGTTTTCTAGCAACTTTTTTGAAGTTATATATAATATATAACAAAAAATGTTATTTCTACAGCTAAACAACAGCTAAAAAACTGAATGTTTTGATTGTTTTTAGAACTTAAACATTTAACATTTAAAAATAACATTTTAATTTTTTGTTACTTGATGGACACATTTGGGAAATGTTCCTACAACCTAAAATCGTTAGCTTGGTATTAGCTCACTGTCTAAGAAAATAAAATGTCCAAGGCTGTCAAATTAGTAAATTAATTTAAATATTTGTACAACATTGGTTCCCGAAGAATAACAGAAAAACAAATTAATCTATTTAATTATAAGAAACCTTATAATTTAGAGGACTAAGGTGAATGAAACCCACTGCCAAATTTCTGTCATTCTGGTCATTATACTGTATATTGCCACATATATGTAATAAAGAAATATAAATAAATGCCATGGCCTGGCAATTAGCATACATGCTTTGACACGATGAGCCAAGGTGCTTATGCAGGTCACGTGTCTAAACCCAGAAGGTCTTTCCTCTGTCCATTATACACTGCCAAATCAAGCACCTAAACTCACTGGCTGCATGTCACAAATGAACTGGCCCATGTGAAAGCAGGTTAACCATCAGACTACAGCTCAAGACTCCAGCCAGACGAGAAATCAGACTCACCCTCTCGGTATCTGAACATAATTCAGACCTCTCCTGTACACCTGAATGGCTACTTCCTCATGGATGCTGTGCCTGACCAAGCGTCTGGACCCCTGATGCTCCGCTCATGCGGAGCGTCTATTTTGTTCAGACGGATCTGGTGTGGATTCACAGTCGTTATTGTAATTCTGCATACTGCAGTTTGGGTGTCAATCTCATTTAGGATAGCATCCAGCTATCCCAGGTCACGAGGTCTCTCAGTAGCTGAACCCGGCGCGTGCGCGCTGACCGCTGCGTGACACGAGTTCTGGATCATCGGTTCTGCGCGCACACATGCGACTGATAACGTATTCAGTTCTCGCAACTTTCTGCAGCAGTTGGTGGATTGCTGAGCTAGCATGTTTAATTACAGCCGATGATTCATAATTTTGAGAGCCCGTGTCAACAAGCACGGGGGGAGGGAGGTGGGGGGGGCTACTTTAGGCACATGATGATGGATGTTGTGGTGAAAATGTGTAAAACCTCAACTATTCTGGAACTATTCTGGGCGGGGGAGTAAAAAGCTATTTACTCCAGATACAGAACTAAGCACTCTTGATTTCCACAGGCGATGGCATGGCTCATATGAGACCTGCTGATGAGTTTAGGGCTGCACCCTAAAGAGACGCCCCCTTAAAAGATGACAATTACTGCTTGCGATTGTCTTATTTTTAGTTCTAATATTTCATGAATCCAGCCGGAGAGACAGAGATGTTCTGAGTGAATTCTGATCTATTACATTTCTGTATCCTTCACTCACTATATGAATTTCAATTATTCCTGTCTTTTTCTAATCCAATTTGGCCTTATAATACTAATAATAAGCCTATCTGAAGCCTCCAACTTAAGTTAAAGGGCAGTTTAAAGCAAGGCCTGTGATTGGTTATTAAAGTCTTGTTTAGAATCACAAATGACACTGAATTTAAACAGACAATTTTTGATGCATTAGGGTGGTGGGCGCACACACCTCACTTATTTCAGTAAAAAACAGCCCCGTCAACAACCGATGATAACCAGTGGTCCATAATCCATTTTAGATGTTTGACATTCAAGTATTTTCTTGTTTCTTGAAAATGGATCTCAAAATTACGGCGTCAGCAGGGAGTCTGGCTTGAAAGTACAGCGTTTGCTCCAAACACATTAGCCATGCTTGAACTCGGCTTGGTTTTTTCCTCGTTTCCTTTGGTTTGTGTTGTTGCCAATCCATCTGTGAGAGCACCCCCTCCTGTTAAGAGTAATGACTGAATGAGTGTTTGGCTTTTCTGTCGCCTAGAGCCAGTCAACAGCGTAACACAATTTCATTACTGCGCTGTTTTGTGGGGCCAAACTTTCGGCGTCAACTTCCCGGAGAAATATTTCTATGAAATGAATGAATAAATGCCCACTAGCATCCATTATGTGGCTAATAGACGACATTAGTCATGTTTAGTAACACTGGTAACAATTAGTAGCATTAATTAGAATCTCATAATGTATAATGAATGTTATTTCCATACAAAAATGGTGTTCATATTGACGATCTCACTGATAAATGCAAATATATTTGAACTGTTTCACAATCATTTAAATTAATGAATTGGAAGGTTGATTAATAGCAGTCAGTTAGATGACAATTCTCTCTAAATATACTCACCCTCATGCCATCTTAGGTGTATATGACTTTCAACTTTGAATCTCATTGCTGTGTCTCATGACTTGTTGTTATATACGAAACACGAGTCACAAAACAAGCGAGAACCAATGAGATTTCTGAAGTGCTACCATGTTAAGTGTACTCACGTATTCAGATATGTTTACATTAAAATGTGACAGAATGCTAAATACGCTCAAAATATTGTTTTCTTTCACAAATGTGTGGGTTCACTTCAGAAGACATTTATTAACAAAGTGGAGTTGTATGGCTTACATTTATGATGGATAGATAACATTTTTGAAGTTTCAAAATCTCGGGCACTATTTACTGCCATTATAAAGCTGCGAGGAGCCAGGATATTATTTAATATAACTCTGATTACACCTAGTATGGCATAAGAACTATTCCTTTAAATTCTTAATTTATATCAGTCCCTAGAATAGCCTCTAGGGGGCAGCATATTCATGCTTCTGCAAAATCCTATCGCAATCTGCCAGTTACTCGTTGCATACGGATAGACGGAAAGGAACAGACCGAGTCTGTCTGTGGAAAATGACAGTAGTCATTTTTAGCGTTTGGGAGAGAGTTTGCACAGTCTGTGGAGGTTAACCTTTGAAATGCCCCATTTCCCTGAGCTGGGAGGCAAGCAAGATTCTGCAGATCACAATAATTTTATTGAGAGAACCAGTCAGACAGTCTACAGCTGCTCATTTTGACAAATGAGAGAGCTGAGAGTTTAATTAAGCATTTCATTACTGTGCTCTCATAAATGGGACAATGCTTATGAAATATGGGCTGTAGATGATGTAGAGATGTTTCAATAATTGCTGTCTGTTATCAGAAAAGATATAATATGGAAGAAAAAAACGTGACATACTAAGTTATCTCTACATTGACATGCATTGAGTTTTAATGTTTTAAGTAACTAACATATGCGTGCAGGGTGACATGTGACTCAAATAGAAAAGTGTAATAAACTCCAATAAGTGCTACTTGCTGACGCATGCATCAGTATTAGCATTGCTCATACTTAGGGTCAAAGACATAAACAAACACCTAACACCAAATTCTCAACCTGGACATAAATATGATCTCAAATCATAAAGCTTGTTGAGAAGAAATGTCCCAAGACCTACACTGAACCACAGGGTGTTCTTGCTGCTTGATTCCCAGGGAAACACACAACCTGATAAAAAATGATGAATGCCCTTCCACTCTACATAGTATCTGCCAAATGTAAAGGGACCAGAACATCACAGAGCTTTGAAGTTTTATTCACTTGGACCAGTAAGCAACCAGACATAACACCCTGGCAACCTTACAGCAATGTGCTAGAAAGTCAAAACACCTTAGCAAAAGCATAATAACACTCTGGTAACCAATCACGACACCTAGCAACCTCATAGCAATGTGCTAAGAAACACCTAAAAGCCTTAGCAACAGCATAACAACCACTCAGAACATCCTGGTCTTGTTGTGCCGCCTTCAAAGATACCTTTTCTGACCACATTCTAAGGTAGCACTGCACACATCCATTGTGTGGATGGCAATCCCATAATGCATTGTGCCGAGTTCAGCAAAAAAAAAAGGTTTCTTGTGAGGTTCAGTTTCAAACGGCAGACTTCTTTATGTGGGAAGCAGGCAGCACAGCAAGTTGCGCCGTTTCGAAATGTCGCTTTCATGAATTTGTATTTTTAATGTTATTTAAAGCTAGCAGAACCAACCGAAAATCTTTTAACAATAAACTTGCTGTGTGTCTGGCCTCACACGCTCACCAACACTCTCAAAACAGAATGAAAAGAAGTGGAAATCCTATTAGCGCTCATATCTCCCCCTCCCGTTCCCCAGACTCGTCTGAGTTTAGTGCTGATAGCACGTCTGTGACCCCCGCGTGACCCCGACCGCATCATTAACACGTTTGGGCTTGGACAACTACGTGCGTGAAACATTATAAAATTAGCCCCTATGGCGTCCACAGACAGCCGCGATACCACAAGTTTAAAGCCCGTGGGGCTTGTTTCGTCACCCTTCTAAACCGAGCTTGCGGTGAAGGGCGTCTTTAGCATTGATCTAGAGCCTCCCGCGTGTAAATCACAACCCCAGGCGTTACAGCTTGAGTCACGAACTTGATATAAAGGGGCCGTACTAACTCTTTTAAGCAGGTGAGGTTGAAATGAGGTTGTCAGACTTCTGCCTCCTCTTATCCTGTGTGACTCACAAGTGGGTAGGAGGCACTTCTGAGCTGATGCCAGTCAAGAGAGGCAACGTGCCACACGGCTAAGGCAGAAATGGGTCACAGAGCGTCTGCTGCGGAGATTAACCAGCAGAGGTCTGCTTTACACACTTTAAAATCAGTGCTGACTGATGTTTGTTCAGGCACTTATACAGTGGACGGTTTTGATATTTTACACTCAAAATATACTGATGAAATAGAACACTGCCCTCATGTCATAAGAGAATTAGCAGAGAAGTTGCCAACAGCTTTAACAGTTAGTTATAGTTAGTTGCCAGCAGCTTTTAAGTTAGTTAAAGGTTCCTCACACGTATTTCTGTTACAATGCCATTTTGTTACAGCCAGTGCGGCCTGATGCACTTTTTTCAAGTCATCAAGAATTTCACTGTAATTGACAACAAAGCCGCAAGTTTTGACGTTACCATGGAAACGAATAATGTCTGAGCAGAACTTCAAAGTTCTCTCATAATTACGATAATTCCGGCATGATGTGAATGCACTATAGGACAATAGCTGCGTTCCAAAATCCAGAGACCTGCCTTGCTGTCTATGTAGGCATGGACTAATGAGTGAACAGACTGGGAATGCAGTACAAGACATAGCAAAAACTATCGGAAAGTTGTGTCCAGATTTGTTGCCTAAGACAAAAATGTGATAATGTTACTTCTTACAGCTAAGAACAAACACATTTTTGGTTGATATAATCAATTAGATTTAACTTTATATTTTATACTTATATTTATAATGATATTTCAAGGTACATTTCTGACAACTTGTGGTGACACCATATACCGTCATTTTGTCACTGCGCAATGTATTCTGGGACTGTCTTCTCTGTGAAAAACGCATTCAACGCTGATCAAAAGAAGGCACTGCATGTCAGCATAATTGTACTGCCTACCTTTTCAAACGGTCTTTCATGTCAGGATTGGGCCTATGATGACTCAGAATGCTGTCTAGCTAGACTGCACAAAGACCACAAAACATCTACACTCATAGTTATCCAGTTAATGAGCCAGCTGACCTAGATGTGGCATCGCAATAAATAACAAAAAACAACTTTGGTTTTGCGATAATTTATGAATTTATGAAAAGCATTTTAACAAATTGGCAGGTTCGGTTTGTGCAACAATCTACGTATTGCCATTAATTGCAGAAATTCGAGCATGCAATTCCAACGAGGAATAAAAACAGCATCAAAGTGTACTTAACTTACACCTTAAACTCTTACTTTCAGTCATATTTAATTAATCAGTCCCTTCCTTTCAAGTAGATTTAAAGCTTAGGGTGTGCGTGCAAAGGAGCATGGGAAAAGAGTACGGAGACGCCAGAGTTCAGCCCGACTGCAGGGAAAAGGTGAGGAGGGTCACGTTACAGCTTGCATATTAATCTTCAAGGAAGCCGTATTGATTAGCTAGGAATATCAAAGCTATTCTTGCTGCTGATGTTCACTAAGCAACTACACTGCAAATGCTGCTTTCTTATACTTGTTTGACAAAGCGACAACACACAGGTTGGAAAGTACAGCTGTTGGCGGGTCGCGGTAATCGTACGGTAAACAGCTGTGAGCGGCTAACTCAAAACTCACTGGAGAGGAGCGCGCCCGCTTGCTACGGCGGGGGGAAATTTGATTGCTGTTGGCTGGATTCGGCTTCAAATATCGCAGGGACTTTTTCTATAATCCCCAATGCCTGAACACATGAGCGTTTCGAATGTGTACGGAATGTTTATTTTTATTATTAAGCCAACAGCCACAGTAGCAAATGCGGTGAGCTATTTTAATGCATTGTAGCTACATAAAGTTTCCTAACTTTAAGAACTCTGCTTAAAAAGAACATTGATTTGAAGTCATGTGACAAGGTGAACATCACTTAACATTTGATAATTCGCTATATTCAGTTTACTTCCTGGTTTTCAATAAGCCAGGTCATGAAATAGTGAGGGACTCACTATGATCAGCTGGTATCCCTTCACAACTCTAAATATGTCAGTCAACTAAATGTATGCTAGGCCTGATTATTTAACTAACTATATTCTGATAAGCACTACCCTACTGGTGCTTTTAAAGCTACCTCAGAAGGTTAGAGATACCACTACACCAACAGGTGACAATTCACCAGAAGTTTTCTATTGGCTTATATTATTGCAGAAGTTCTTATGAACGTTTCATGCATATAGTGAATTCATGGTAATTTCTTTTGGGTGCAAATCTCATTACGGCTAAAATTATTGGAAAATCTTTTACTATTTTCCTTTTCCTTGACACACATTTTTCCCAGCAGGCATCTATTGAGAAACAGAAACCATATTTCACCAGAGTGTCTGAACGAATCTTGCTTTTAACGACGTTTCCTGTGTTATTGTGTGTTATTTTTCTGAGCTGTTGGTTTTGTGCTTCATCTCAGTGCGGGCTTCATTAATCAGGCAGTCCGGAGAGAAACAGCTCACCTGCTTGCCGAGGCGTTTATCTTTAGCTAATTTCCTGGCGGGATGCCTGTCATGCTGTGTTTAAAACCTGGAACAGGTGTAAACAAAACAGGGCCAGGGTCTCAGGACTGCACCTACACTATATGCTTCTTTATATCAACACACCTGTCTCATAGTTTTACAAAAATGTGCAAATAATTTGTTTGGTGCACCGTTGAGGTGTGGGGGTGGCTGCTTGCTAAACTGAATTTTGTGTTTAACATTTCCAAGAAACTCGATTATGAATGAATCTCACAGAACTAGTCACGATGATGTCTAGGTCATATTTTACCCCAGACCAATAAGATTTTTTGCTTTGTGATATTATTTTCACAACAATAAAGCACATTCAGTGTAAGAATTACACACACACACAGAAATTCAAAACGTCTGGTAATACAAATTTTGGAGGACAATGTGCTTTATTAGCATGAAAATAATGTCACAATGCCAAAAATATTAACGGCATGAAAAAAACAGGCGCAACTATCTCTATGCAAGCTATAATTTCTGGTTTCCTAATTTTGAGGTGAAAAATGTCCCAGGCATGTTTTTATGAGATTCCCTCATATTTAATAAAATACAAGCTTTAAAGTTTGCAGACAGGTCTGCAGTCTGAAACCATCTGCTACATTCAGTGCAGTGAAGACCACGTGACTCTGCACTAAAATTATTCGTCAATCATTTCAAATAACCGTCAAATAGTCAAACATCTTGTCCACAATAGCGAGTGCAATACAAACAGGGAAAAAAAACATAATTATACATTGCCCTGTGATGAAAATAAACATTTGTAATTAACATGCAGCGCAGACGTCGTCTGAATGTGAGAAAGACAATGAACTACGAGATCCTACTTATGCATCTGTGAGAATTACTGCCGCTTCCAGGCACTATCGGCAGAAAACCTCGGCAGCTCGGGCCCAGAGTGGCTCATGGCAGCTGGAGCCAAACCCCACAGCTGACAGCTGGTTCGGGCTGAGGCGCGTCTACGTGACCCGGCTAGTTCCAGCTTCGTTGACAAGGATGTACACAGACAGAAACGTTCAGACAATATGGTATTCACATACCGATCACAGAAGAGTGCACAGCGGAATCGCCGGGTTTGGGTCGAAAATGTGACATTTTTGTTCG
>JAZGTI010008090.1:0-20625 GCA_036877585.1 Botia kubotai | reverse complement strand
TTCTCATTACCACACTGGTTCTCATTACCACACTGGTTCTCATTACCACACTGATTCTCCTTACCACACTGATTCTCATTACCACACTGATTCTCATTACCACACTGGTTCTCATTACCACACTGGTTCTCATTACCACACTGATTCTCCTTACCACACTGATTCTCCTTACCACACTGATTCTCCTTACCACACTGATTCTCATTACCACACTGGTTCTCTGTAAGTCTTGGAGACTCAACAGTAAATTGATTTCAAGGCCCCTGATGGCTGTGAATGAGGACCGTTGGAAACTGTGTATCATGCGTCTCATCTCTTCTTTAACCTTCAGTCACTGACAGCCGCTGTTCTGATTTGGCTAAAATTGGACGACCTCGCAGGGAAGTCACATGACTCTGTGGCAATTTTGATGCACTCGAGCACGCAGGATTTGATTGGTTCGTCACGGTCCCGGTGAAGTTACGCTTTTCGATTTCTTCTTGATCGTTTAGATAAGGAGACAGATTGTGTTCATATTTCTGCAGTTTTGTTGATATCATCATACAGTATGCTGGCCAGACATGAAGTTTGTATTTTAGATTAGGAAAAAAATGGTGCATGCCAATAACATATTTAATGTGAACTCAGAGGGCTTATTGTACCCGAGGCAAAGTTACACTTAATGCGTTTACATGCAAATACCTTTATTTGACCGACCACATGGCACTTCAGTATCTACTCAGGCTTGTGTTAGAAATGCTGGTTATATTGTGTAACAGTGTGATCTTTCTAACCTGTTATTTGCAGTCAGTGCATCTGTTTACTGTAAACATGGACAGAATGACGGCCCATGTCCAGTATTTCAACACAGCTTTAATCCCCTGAAAATTTCCTACAATTATCATATTTACAAGATGAGCGCATATGAACTGCTTCACGATGTTGAAATCATAAGGGGTGGAAGTGAATTATTTTTCTTATAATTCAGTTTTTAAATGTTAATGAAGACAGTAAATTCAAGTTTGTGTACATTGTCAAGAAATAACAAATGCACAAAGCATCTTTACTTTGTCCTTTTTTTTATGTTTCTTGAAGTAAAATGAAGCCAAACTGACCTTGTCTGGGAAATCAAACCGACAGCTTAAATTATAAATCACTATTATAAACTTACTGTTGTGAATCACAGAAAGGAGATTGTGTTGATCTGTCATGTACTCCCTCAATAACTGATTTTTGTTCATTTTTTTATCAAAAACAGTTACAGATTGCAGCCTTGAAGATGATTCTCCATTAAACTGTTGTTGATTAATACTGATCAAAGCGTCTGGAGGAGTAAAAGGTTGGAGGGACAGAAATGAAGGAGCTCCGTTTGGCCCCTTAGGACCTTCAGTTGTGTGTTGAGCTGAAAACATGAGGTTTACATCTCTCAGATCGTTTCCAGATCTTCTGTGAGCATCTTTGCTGTTTACCACATACAGTACAGTGACAGTGTACATGTACAGTAAAACACGCATGCCTGGACTTCATCACTCAATCTCATCATCATCTGCACACCACAGTCACTGTACATAATTTATTGGAAAATTCTGGTGCACAACACAACAATGCTTTGCGTTACAAAAACACTCACTCTTGGTTTCTATGTACAACAAGGATTCCATAAACACAGGATTCAGTCTAAAGGACCTGATTGAAATCATTCAACATGGACATACGAATGTTAAACAGAATATTACACTGAAGGAGTCGTGTAGACATTAGAATAGAAGACAAACATGTTCTCTGTCTTGTGTTTGAGATTAAATGCATTTTCATTTAACCGATTTTATACTTGAATTAGATTCTTCATTTACAAACTAACATGCATTTGATACATCGATGTACATTTTTTTTCTATGCCATTTGCAGTGAATATACTGTGTGCTCCCTACAATTTAGAATCTCACTTCTTTGTAGATCACTACTTAGGGCACTAATAGACTATTGGAACGTGCCCTTCTTCTAAAGTCAACACAGTATGAAGTGAATCAAATTAGAAGGTGTAGATGGTACCAAATAACAGGTCATTCACTGAGCAGAACACATGGTCGCTGTGTTTGGCCCTCTGTTGCCCAAATGGCAAAACTATCTGAAAAACAAATGACTTCAGTGTCCATTTACAACCCTCTTAAATTACTGCTGAGGTCACATAGTGTGTCACCATTTGAAGATTATTTGCTGTGAAATTTGAGGCACACCACAGTTCAGCTCCTGTACAGATCTTGCAGACCTGGCGTGACAGAAGATACATGCATGTTCTCCTGTCACGAGGAACCTGCATCTGTCTGACTGAAGGTTCTAGAGCGGTACTGGTGTTTTCACTTCCTCCTCAGGGTCGACAGTTCGACAAGTCAAGTTGTGTAAGAAGAAAGCCATTGCACTGTGACATGTTTCGATTTTGGTACGTTTGACTGCATATTATGAATTCATAAGACTGGTAAACTAAGTAAACATTTAGAAAAGAAATATTAACAAACATAAACAGAGAAGAATTGCACTTTTTATAATTCTTGCTTGGCTTGACTTCACTCATGATGTTCTAATGGAAAGTGTTGGGATTCGGTCGGATCATCATAGTAACTTTTTTCAGCGAGTACGACCCTCCGCGGAACTCCGCCCAGTAAACGCCATCCTGATAGCGGCTGCGGTAATGCCCACCGCGGTACCACACGCCATTCAGGTTGGAGTGGGCGCAAGCGTTGTACCACCAGCCCCCCTTCTGGTAGTGAGCACAGTTTCCTGTAAGAGAAAATACCACGTTTGAATGAACGCTATGTTGATTTAATGTCATTGTTCCTCTGCTTTGCTTTGTGATACCTGTGTAGACATCATGATCTCTGTCCAGGGTGGTGAACTGTTTGCCGTTGTGCCAGGTAAGCGAATCCCCAGCATTGCCATGGTAACGCCCCACTCTCAGCCTGTAGAAGTCCGCCTCTGGCTCCAAGCGGAAACTGGCATATTCAGCGAATGTTTTTCTGCCTGACCAATCCTCGAGTGTCACCAGAAGTTTGTAGTTGTCTTGATTGGTCAGCCAGTAGATGTTCTCCAAACCAAGCCAGTATTCACCATCAATGTTCCCAAATCCTTGCTAAAAGAGAAAAGACAAAGAAACATGATTATAACGTTGATAGATCTGAGTCTGAATTCTGATTGGATGAGCCACAGTCAAAGCTGTGCTCTGATTGGATGAGCCACAGTCAAAACTGTTGAACAACAGTCCATATACGCACGTCAGTGTGTCAGTACTCGTTCATGTTCAGCTTAACTGTGATAAAAATCACAGATGTGGAACTTTCTGGTGTTTTCTCCTTCATGTTTTAAGCGACCAGATCTACAGTCCTGCCAGACACACACACTCACACATCTGCGTGTTGTGTTCTGTACTGTCTGCATCATTCATCATTTCAGAGGAAGTTTAGTTTGGCCGCAGTCTCTGAAACACCAGTGCATGGATACAACCAGCTGCTGGCAGACAGTCATTACACTCCTGATGCATCTGAAGATATTTCAACACTGAGTGAAATACCTTTACCTTTATGCACAATGTTCATGTGCTTTTCAGGAGGCGTGGCCTTGGAGAGCGCTCTCAAGAGGGGGCGGGATCTTCTGCTTTCACAGCTAGCTTGCTATCGTTAGCCTTTCCGAAATTGCCTAGCCTACCTTTAAGGGATGTTTATAAAGAAACACTGATTGATGCCAAAATATCACTACTGTTCATTACCGTTCAGTCTCTCAGCTGCAGGTAAATGTAAACAGAGTTTTTATTTTTGAGTTATTGATTTTTTGAGGTCAGACTCATGATACATTCCCAGAATCGTTTTGATAAACCCTCAGTAATCAAATTATGGTCCATAAATTGTCTGGATTTTAAAATATTGCCATATATTATATGATTTATTTTTATTATTGGTTATTTTATCTCTTTTCAAACTGTTGCCGGGGCAGCCAGACAAACATGATGATTCCAGCGTTTCTTTTGATGCGTTTTCATCTGGCCCTGACTTGAATTCTGGGCTCTCATGACATCAGCAGAGAGTTCATCAGACAATGTTTTCATGGGTGTGCATGAAGATCAACAAAACAAAGCTGTGGAAAAGCCTCAGGCCATTGTTTGAAAACCTTTCCCAGCCTGTACAACCACCAAATCCTACAGACGTTTACCAGTGCTGGAAGAAACCGAGTGAAACTGAACAGAGAGTGATGTTTGTGATTGCTTCAGCTACGACTAAAGCAAGCATAACCATTCATATCATGCAGAGATGACGATCAGAAGCATTAGGTCAAAAATCTGTTCACCCCTGTAGGTACAGTCAGTAAGTTGGCTCCACCAACATGTGGTGAAAAACAAGACTATTATAGTTACCCATTAGTTTCTATAAGCAAAACAGGGAGAAATTCAGCTATTTTTACCACAAGAGACATACAGAAACGCTGTTGTTTGCACTTCACAACACAACAGTAACACAACACAACAGTTGTGAATTCTGTTCAACCCTGTTTTGGTTTACTGTGCGTACACAACAGTTGTGAATTCTGTTCAACCCTGTTTTGGTTTACTGTGCGTACACAACAGTTGTGAATTCTGTTCAACCCTGTTTTGGTTTACTGTGCATACACAACAGTTGTGAATTCTGTTCAACCCTGTTTTGGTTTACTGTGCGTATACAACAGTTGTGAATTCTGTTCAACCCTGTTGTTGTAAAAACACAGACTGCTGTCACACCTTATATGTCTCCCAGTTTCTGAAGAAGTTGACGGATCCGTCCATGCGTTTCTGAATGACGGTCCAGCCTCCGGGATCGTGTCTCTGATCACACCAGACCTGCATGAGTTTGTTGATGTTCTCTGGCTTCAGCAGATACATGCCGCTGCTGGTGTGTCCCTCCTCAAGGGCCTGCACACAGTCTTTAAACGGCCCTGTGTACAAACACATCACAGATTCAGTACCACACATTCTGTGTGCTTTCAGAAGTGCTTTGACCTGTAAGTCTTAAATGCACTAAACAGTTGTGTGACTCTTGTGTTTACATCACGTTTTGGTTTGGTTTAGAACAAACACCTGTGTCTTATTTCCTAACCTCCCACAGAGCTGTTTAACCATAAGCTATCATTATTACCCCATAAGTCTTTAATTGATGTCATTGTCTTAATTTTTAAGTGGAAACACTATTTTCCAGTGTATTCAGGATTGCCAACTTAAAGCTGCCATCTGTAATTTTTGCCATCTCTGTTTAAAACATAAAACTGCAAGTACCCTGCAATTTTATTTTCTTAACGTGAATGATACATTTAAATTTTAACACAACTGCTTTAAGAACAAGCTACAAATGCTAAACCATCTACAGTACCAGCACATGTGATATAGTAGCCACACATTTGATACAGTACCAGCACATGTGATACAGTAGCCACACATGTGATATAGTAGCCACACATTTGATACAGTACCAGCACATGTGATACAGTACCAGCACATGTGATACAGTAGCCACACATGTGATACAGTAGCCACACATGTGATACAGTACCAGCACATGCGATACAGTAGCCACACATGTGATACAGTACCAGCACATGTGATACAGTAGCCACACATGTGATACCGTACCAGCACATGTGATGCAGTACCCGCACATGTGATATAGTACCAGCACATGTGATACAGTACCAGCACATGTGATACAGTACCAGCACATGTGATACAGTAGCCACACATGATACGGTACCAGCACATGTGATACAGTACCAACACATGTGATACAGTAGCCACACATGTGATAAAGTACCAACACATGTGATACAGTACCAGCACATGTGATACAGTACCAGCACATGTGATGCAGTACCCGCACATGTGATACAGTACCAGCACATGTAATACAGTACCAGCACATGTGATATAGTACCAGCACATGTGATACAGTACCAGCACATGTGATATAGTAGCTGAATATTCTTTCTGTTTACCGATGGACATTTCCTATGAAATCAGACCCGACAAAATTCTCAAATGTCCTGGCCTTCATTCAGACTGGGGCTATACCCAGCTAACAATATTAGCTTGTAAGAATGTTTCCGTAATGTTTCCATTGAGTAACAAAAACGTTAGAGAGGTTATTTTGAACGGTCTAGGAATGTTTTTTAAATAATGTAATGTTTTTAAAACGTTCCACTAACTGCATAGGAATAACTTTTAATATGTGATAAATAACATTAAAACTATGTTGGACTAAAATTACTGCAAGAACTGTTTTTGAGAGCTTTAAGAGAACATTCTGAGAACGTTCCCTGTTAGCGTTGCGGGATAGCTGCACAAACCATTACCCATGACACCAGCTGCTGTGTGTGTTTCTGTGTGTTCTGAAGAAATGTGTCTTTCTAACAGAGCAACGTTGTGAAAGAGGAATGACTTATTGATGGCCAAGACCTCCAAGAGGTTCCTGTGCCCCCAGCAGAGCTCATTGTCTTTTGTTTTCCACTAATTCCATGACCAGTGCGTTGATTGGTGTCCAGACTGACTCATCTACCTTGTTGTTCTCTTGCTGGTGTTTATTATAGTGATGTGCAGAAGTACATGTCGCCTGATTGAACGTGTTTGATTTTAGGTGATGCATTTCAAAATGCAACTTTTCCACAATGGTTTTATATAGCAGCTCGTAGTTTGAAGTTATTAAACTGCCGCTGGAAAACAAAACTTAGATTTACTAAGTTTACTTTAAACAAAAGTCCAGTATTAGAATTGAGAAGTAGTAGTTAACTTTGGTTAACAACTAGTCTGTTGTTGGAAAGTAGTTGACCATTGTGAGCCATCCAAGTTATTACTATTAGAATCACAATGATGAACATGAGGGTAAGACTTGCTGTTAATTACATGTCTACAGTTAGTAAACGGTTACTAGTTACTACCCATCTTGCATGTTTTGGTTAATGTAATCGTCAGGTCGAGTGTGTCCTCGCTGACCTCGTACCGTCATGCTTGTTTCACGTACAAAACTTATGCAACTGTTGTTTTCTCATCTGGATTCTGTAGAGCCACGAGTTTCCAGCTCAGTGTCTGAAGCAATGCTGTTTTCATTATGACGCTACGCCCTCCGCCCCTCTCTGAACAATGTGCAATTGCCCTTAGGAGACGGAAAATCATCTCAAAATGAACACGTGTGATTTCTGCTGTGAAAGCTGCTACTGAATCCTCTCTACGCCACCCGTCCTGCTTCAGTGTGAATCTAATGACAGTTCTAACAAGCTTCTGTCCAGGGCCTGAATCACACTTAACCAGTGGCTTTCACTACAGACTGGATACTAGATGTAGTTAGATCTCTTGAGGAAGTGTGTCTGCCAGAGATCTGAATGTTAAGGCTGTTTTGTCTCATTCGAGAGGTTCATGAATTGGGTGGAAGGTGTCCAGATGAGAGTCTCTGTTAAATTGAGACCACACTATTTAGAGCAAGTAACACAAACGTGACATGCAGAGGCCCACAAAGAGACACCTTTAATTCTAAGACGAGTTATGAAACAGGATTATTGTTACAGTCCTGTGATGTCTTGAGTCTGCTGAGCTGTACACATGAACCTGATTATCCTAAATCCTGAATTAACAGAAGCTCCCAAATGAATCAAATTCGTCTTTTGGTGCTGCTTGTAGACCTTCTTATTTCCAAACAAGTGATAGTGATGAAGCGCTGAACTCTCCAGATGAATGTCATTTATCACAGGTGAATGTCATTTATCACAGGTTAGTTCTGCTTTCCTCTGGGTGTATCTGTTTAAACATGTCATGTCAGATTGGAGGCAAATATCTTTCATGTATCAGGATTTTGCAGAACTAAAACTGTAAATAAGTGTCTCATTTTGAGTGTGGGAGAACTTTCTCTCGCTGTAAGGCTGCAATCACTGATGTTTAAAATACTTCTCTAGAGTAATTGCTTTTTGTTCAGCCGGTCAGATTAGGAAATGGTGTCTTATTTTTAGATTTGTAATGAAGTGTTACACAGAGTATGTAATGCAGTGAGTGTTTGTATATCTGTACTGTACTGCTGCAGAGTTAAATGTTTAACAGAGTTGTGCAGTCAGCTGACGTGGGTATTTCGTTCAGTCTGTTGGAATCTGGTACAATGGAGAAGTTTAGCAGTATGTAAGTGTTTGCTGCGGGCGGAAATCTTTGCTAATAACTAGCAGAGACTCAGTTTAATGACATGTTGTAAAGAAAACAGGACTTCTCTTATTTTTGTTTCTCCTCGTCTTACTGAGGCTGTACACGCGTCAAAGAAGGAAGTTTGTGTGTGCACATTTTGGAGATATAGAAACGTTTTAGGAGTGTGTGTGGTTTGTGTGTGTGTGTGTGTGTTACGCCCTGTGGTCCCACACAACAGAAAACAGTTCCTGATCAGACCCTATAAATCAAACCACTAATTTCTCTCTGTTGGAGATTTCCATGCTCACTCGTACAACCAGCTCTCTGAGAGCTTTCTGGAATCCCTCAGTTAAGGTGCAAAACTGTTTCAAAGGGTTTTCCCTCAAAGATTAATGTGCACTTTGTTCAGAAGAAATGTTGCCAAATTATTCTGTTGTAATGGGCCTGTGGCCAATCGTTCCGGGAGTGATTGGGCCAGCGCTCCAGCAGCAGGAAATCCACGTGTCTTCTTGTTTCTTGTGCCGGGGAACTTTTAGGCTGTTTTCTTTGGAAGCACAGCAGAGTCTGATCTAAGCACATCCATGCACTGATTATTTATGATTCACAGTATGTGTAAGACAATGAACCGTGTAAATGTGCTGAAACCTGCAGGGGAAGGAAGAGTCCTTACGTGCGATGGGTAACAGTTCAGCAGCCACACCAATTCTGTTTTATTCACCAGTTCTGTTTTATTCACCAGTTCTGTTTTATTCACCAGTTCTGTTGCGTATTTATGATTAGTAGCTGGAGTTTCTTTTTTAACATACGTTACCACAAGTAACATATTTAACTTTTTTCTAAACAAAGTTTAGATACAAAGTGTTTTTTTTTTTTTTGATAAAGCAGGTTTTAAATTATTAATTATCTATTGAAAGACTCACCTGAGGGCTTGTCTGTTGAGGAGCTGTAGGTTTCAGAAGGTATGGTTGGAAAAGAGGGTGGCATTGCTTTGGAGTTTTGGTCATTCTGGATCTCATTGGTCATGTGGTTGCCGTGGCGAGTGATGGTGGGTGGGTGGAAGGGCCTCACTGGGCCGTGCTGAACTGGAGGCGGAGGAGCAGGCCGAAATTGGGGTGACTGAGGTGGCTGAGGCAGGATCGCTGGGGGCTGATAGGGTCGTGTCTGTCGGACAACACCACTTCCAGCTCCAGCTCCGATACCACCACCAAAACCAGCACCTCCACCACCAAAACCAGTACCTCCACCACCAAAACCAGCACCTTCACCACCAATACCAGCACCTCCACCTCCACCACCAATACCAACACCTCCACCCCCAACAAACCCTCCCCTCCGACAGTGCTCCTCCAGCTGCGCGATTAGGGCACTCTGATTACTAGCGAGAGATGCTAAGTGCTGGTACTTGTGTTCCAGGTCGCGATAGCGTGTGGTTAGTTGCTGCATCTCTGAGGTGTGATTCAGCACACGGTTCTCTAGCTGCGAGATCTCCAAAGCATTGTCCCTCTTGCGGATGATCTCATGCAGCAGCTGCATGTAGAGCTGCGTAACGCGTGAGTTCATGTTGCGTGACTCTTTGCGTAGCAGCTTGACTTCGTTCACTACGCCCCCGTCCAGCTCCACCAACTGCTGCAGCGACTCGATCTGACGCCGCTGCTTGTGCAGCTCTCCGTTTAAAAGTTCCAGTTCCTGCTTGTTCACGCGGTTCTCCAGCAGGGCCTCTGGTTCTTTAGAGTTCACGCAAATAGCACCTGTGCTCTTCTGTTGAGGCACAATGAAGGTGTAGGAACATTTGTCCACCTGGGAGGCATCGTTGGGGTCCGTGGAGCGTTTGGAGCGACCAGCATACATGAACTCTTTTTCAAGTACGTCATCTCGACTTTCGAACTCCTGAGCAAACGCAAGCACAGTAGAGTCAGGCGTGAACAGGGTGAGAGTCAGCAGAGACAGCAGGAAGGGGTTTAAAATCAGGACAGCCATGGGCGAGATGAGTCTGTCTGCAAGACAATAATAATATTTCTGGTTATTTTCATCAGTAGGAGTCTAATGCTTGCGTACATAGACCAACAATTAAAGATAATAAACTACCTTGGGGGTTCTCTAGTTATTTTTTTTTTAAACTTCTTTTTTTAAGCTCAGATAAAACATGTTTTCTGTTTTCTGTTTTGAATCACAATCAAAACAAAAGGTTGATCTTAACAGGTCTTTGAAGTGGTGATTTTCTAAAGAACTCATCTGTTTTGTTTAGGTAAGCCATCTGTAAGCACTGATTTAACAGGTGCTTTTAGACATTTTTTTTACTCTTTACATAAATGTTAAAGGTTTGTCATGTCTGTTTTTCCCCGAGCACCTGGGATCAGTCCAGTGATGTTTGACTCACTGAGTCATAGATTTACACCCCAGGACTGGAATGTACTAAATTATTGATGGGAAAATCTGTCACACTCTGTGCCTGGTGTGTTATGTGTACAGCCTGTCTCCCATAGCAACGGTCAAAGCGGTCCATGTTTTTCATTGTGTTCATTAGTTTGTAATGGGCCCTCATCATTGTTTCACAGACCGTTGAGTCCTTACACCAGTTGTTAGCGGCAGAAAATCCACTGGTCGTGAAAAATGCACCGATCCTTCTTAAAAAGTACCATAAAAATATACCATAAAAAATCATATTAATGTTTTTTGACACTACTATAATGATAATTGTACTATTCAAGTATGGTGGTATATAATTGCATATATAATATAATGTCATTGCATATAATATATAATTGGTAATGTTTTAATATTTAATTGTAATGTTGATACTGTTTAGTTTTTACACTCTTAAGTAACACAATCGCATCATAAACATTGTTTCTGCTTGATCGAATGCAAAAAACAAGTGAGATTTTTAATATCTGATTCATTGTTGTTGGATTGTGGTTTGGACAGAATGTACAAACAAACATTTTTAGCCATGAGTCATCAATAAAACAATCAGGCGGAATATAAACTTCATCAAGTTGCCCAGAGAGATCTTTAACCTTATTTGCAAAACATGATGAGTCTTTGTTGATGTTGTTTTTTTATTACATAACTGACTGGACTTATTATTAGTGAGTGAATTGACAGAGAAAGGATTAAGAACTTTGTATGTTGAGCTTTGAAATGTGGATTTCTCTTGATGTCTGGCAACATCCCCAAATTGCCCTCAGTCTGTTGCCTATCCACATTTTTACAGAAAGAATTTTACAAATGTTACTTTTCTTGGTAACTTTCTCCACACGTGTGATGTGTCACAATATTATAGCTGTGTGTTTTGTATTAAGCCGTACATTAAATGAGAAATCATTTGTTGTTATTCATGCAGGTTTTATGAGTATTGCCATAGAGACGGATGATTTCTGACTCTGAGGATGTGAAGAGCTGCTAGTACAACCTCAAAGTTACCACCTCGTAAATACAATAATTCCGTCAAGATGTGAATGCAGCGTTGCACTAATGATGTCATACGATGATGTCATAGCGAGCCGCTGAGGTCATTTGGGTCTCCTGTGTCACATTCCTTTGGCTTTCTTCTCAGTTTCTGGATGTTTTTATTTCAAACTGTTAACCCTGTTCTTCTGCTGACTTACAAACACTTCTGTTTGCACCTCAGAGGTGTCGCACAGCCAGCACAGCAATGATTACTTTAATTAAAGCCCATATTTTTACAAAAACAAAATTGGTAACAGATCTGCATTCTGAAATATTTAATGATTACAGAAGCTCACATATAGATTCACAATTAACATTAATACACTTACCAAAAATAGTGATACTTCCATGATATACAGTATTCTGTATATCATGTATTCTGTATGAAGTACAGACCCTTAGAGTAACATTTAAACGCAAAGGTACATGCTGTAAATATTGTACAGTATTAACATCTGATAGCATCTGTGCATCATGATAGAGCTGTAGTTCTGTTTTGTAAGAAAAATTAATAATTTTTTTTTTCTACTCTTATGTTATCTGATCTAACAGTTTACTGTATTTATAGTTGATTTTGTCATTGAAATCATCATGTGATTTTATGATCATTCCTGCGTGAATACAGAACACACCTCCTCGTACTGTATCTTCAGTGATTGTTGATTGCATAATATAATGTCCAGTCATAACTTATAATCGTGTGATTGTCTCACAGTCTGTTGTTTTGTCTCTAGGAACATGAGCTGTCCCACAAGTCACAAACAGTTTATGAACAGCGCATTTATCTCTCATTTGTGATTCGATTGTGTATTGTGATTTACTACAGGGTTCCCACAGTCAAGAAAAGTTTGGAAATATCAGCAAGTTTCAAGTTTAAGCCCAAACACACAGTATGTTAATTATTTGACTTATTTACTGACGTAAAACTGTCCCACATCTCTCGACAGAAACACCATGTTTAAATACAAGCAGTTCAGATTGTGTATACGTGCCACTTTTAAAAACCTTCTCAATGTTTTGCATTAATTTAATTGCAGTTCAATAATTCTGTGTTTCGGGCACGTTTATGAAGTAGAACATGAGTCATATGACATCATTTAGCTGCCGGTAAATACAGAAGAAAAGGAAAGTGAGTTTTACTCTTACCAGGAGAGTGTGTTAATTTTCCTGCCTTTCCTGGTGTCTCTCGTCCTTTCTCTCTGTTGTGTCCCGTCAGTTTTTGACCAGACAGGTTGGATGATGATGTCTGTGCAGGCTGAAGGCATCACCCATCTGCGGATGTCTCGTCTGTCCTGCCGTGTCCTCCTGTCTTGTTCTCTGACTCTCAGTGTGTGTCTTCAGAAGTATCTTCAGAGAGGTGATGGTCTCATCATCTGCCTCAGATCCTGCTGTGTGTTCTTTACTGTGTGTTCTCGTGTGTGTGCTGAAGCATGTGCAAATGGTCCTCAGTCTGCTAGCAGTTAAAATGACACATTGATTTAGTGAGCGACGTTCTCGACCTCCAGTCCTGACCACTATACACACTCCCTCTCTCTCTCTGCCTCTCTCTGTCTGTCTCTCTCTCTCTTAGCATTGGTTTGTGGTAATGATGTCATTAGATAGCCCCGCCCCCTCCCCTCCCCTTGGCACAGTAGAAACGGTTATCTTTAATATGATACTCTAAAGTAAAAGTTTGACTGTTTACTGTGATGGCTCTGTGTATGTAGAGCATAAATCACATTAGAATGGTGTTTGCTAAGGTAATCATCTGTGTCCTTCATTCTTAAGTGTAGAGTTCAGATCACTAACCTTCAGCAGTTTGCATCAGTCTTTGGCCGGTGTTACCCATCTCATCCATTACAGGAACAGATTCCAGAACTGCACGTCACCAGTTCCCCCAAAGTCAACTTGGAAGCTGTAAAAGATCATCAGAGCCAGAGACAGAAATACAAAGCAGAAAAAAGATGAATAAAAATGTTGAACCTTTTGTAAGTTAACTCTTAACTAAATTTCAGCTTGATAATTGTGGGTTGTACATTAGCTGTTATAGGTCAACTGAACATGTCCTGGCTCAGAAACAAGAGTGTTGAGAAATGTTATTTGTCTTTTGTTTTGACTGTGTGTTTAGTTTTATACCCCTGTGTATCTTTAGATAATTGGTATCTTTGAAAAGTTAAGCAGGCAGCACACGTGGTGCTACACAATGCTGTAGAAGAACAATTTTGGGCTGTATGGTTCCATAAGGAACTTTTAACATCCGCAGGACCTTTCTGTTTTACAAAAAGTTCCTTTAAGTGGAAAGAGGTTCTTTAGACTATAGAAAGGTAAGAAATGGTTCTTTTAGGATCCTTTGACTAAATGGTTTGTTGGGGAACCAAAAATAGTTCTTCTATGAAGAACCTTTATTTTTAAGAGTGAAGATATAGTAAACATTTGCATTGTCCCACTGCTTCTGTCTCTGTCTTTTTGATGGCTATATTGTGTGTGATTAGTGGACACACAGAGGAGTCAGAAATATCTGCAGATTGACAGCTGTACAAAGCTACAGACGAGCTTGAGCAAACGAGAAATGCTCTTCAGAGCAGAAACTCATTTCTGATTTAAAGCGATGCCCATGTGACCTGACTCCAGTGTTGTGTGTCTTTAATGCCAAAGCTTGTGACCAGCAGATGTTTGGTGTCCACATCAGCACATTGTTCCAGGCTGCTGGGATTCATGAGAAGAGAACAAGAGGACAGTCTGCTGGCCTCAGACATGACCATGTGATCAGTCACATTCACATGCTTTATAGAAGTAGTGTAGCGGTGAGAAGGGTGACTAGGGTTGCTGTGCAGTTGCTAGGGTGGTTGTGCTGTTGCTAGGGTGTTAGAGTGTTTTTAGGTGGTTAGCTAGAACTGTTGCAGAAGAATTGTCACACTGTTCCTAAACAAAGCCCCATGACTGGAGATAGATTTCTGGTGGAGTTGTGCTGCTGTTCTCTGTTCACAGTATTAGCAGTAATCTTCTGTATGCTGTCACAAACATCACACATGTATGAGAACATACAGAACTACTCATTCTTACATACATTGTACCACAATTAATGCTTTAACTAAATGATGCAGTAATGATTCTGTGAAGAATATTGTATGATGTATTATACTGTGTATACAGGCTGCAGAGAAAGTGTTACCCTAAACTCTGCAATTTCATTCAGATTTTTGGGGTGAAAGGTCGCGATCAGCAGAAACTGCAGGTGTGAACAACTGTTTCCATGACCCCTGACACACACACACACACACACACACTCTTCACCGGTCAGGACAAACCTGACATTTTATAAGACTTCTTTTGCCTCGTTTTTATGAAGTTTACAATAAGCATCGGAACAGTGTGAGATCAAAGTAAGCAGCATTTGTACACGGTCAGTGTACAAATGCTAGAACACATTCTGTAAGGCCTGTATACAGTATTAAACTGTGTACAGTACATTATTACAAATTCTGTTACTTGTTATTGTAATAATGTGCATCTAACTTTTTGCCTTATTTAATGGTTAGTGGTATTGGATGAGATTATTGAAGAGGTGATCTGTTACTGTACTGCTCTATGAAATCTGACTGGAAAAACAATTACATTTACACTGAAGCAGTGATGTGTCCATATCTACTGAACCATCACAGAGACCCAATCAGACCTGACAGCTCAAATTCTAAACCATAATTATAAAGCTTACCGTTGTCAATCAGGGTAAGACATCTGATGCGTCATGTTCTTGATCAATAACTGATTTTTCTTCATTTTTACCCCAAAAAAGTTACGGATTGCAGCTTTGCAACATCCACATAATCCTTCTGTTGGACAAATGGTTCCTTGTAGTGGAAAAGGGTTCTACAGACAAATAAAGGTAAAAACTAAATTATTCTTTTAAGAACCTTGAACTAAACGGTTCTTTGAGGAACCAAAAAATGGTTCTTCTATGGCGTCAGCTATGGTATTACCATCAGCACCCTCAGCACTCAAACACAGTGGTGAAAAGTTTTGCCGGGACACGCACCCAAGGAAAGAAAATCATTTCTAAAGAACGTGTAAAACGAATGTTTTATTTCACTGTCATTGATCACTGTATAACTCTCTGCCGTGTCAACAGTACCACAGAAACTTCTGACGGATGTTTTCAGCTCTTGTAGACTCACTCATCTGTCCAGCTGCATCAGTCACTCAAACGACAGCATCTTAAAGCTTAATTAAAGCGATCAGAGTCGTCTCAGTGCTCAGAGGACAGAAATGCTGTTTTTCAACATGTGAAGATTTATGTTGAACTTTCATGGCTCAGAAGTTCTCCTGGGAGCCATTTGCAATTTGAAGCAGCTTTTGCTTCAATATAAATCTATTACTGAAAACAGCACCACACCACAGGCCTACAGTAAACCCAGTAACAACTTTATGTTGTAATAACGTTCCCCTAACATTTTCATTAAATAACAAATGTTAAAAATGTTATTTTGAAAGTTCTAGGAATGTTAGAAATGTCCAGTTTTTTAGACACTGTATTAACAAGAATCATATGCTTGTTTATTGTCATTCAAACATTTTTTAAATCTGTCGCGCTTTTAAAATGTTCCACCAGCTACTTAAGAATAACGTTTTTAATATGATGTATAACATGAAAGGAAGTTTTACCAACGTTACTGCAAGAATGTGTTTCGATGACATTAGCCGATGTTTCCTGTTAGCTGGGAATCTCATGCTGTCATAGATCTTGTGGAAATGTTAAGATGGAGGCAGCACCTCACCACAGGTTTGACACGCTCAGAGCTTTTGGTCCAGGAGGCACTGAGACCTCCTGTGAGGCTGAGGTCGAGTCCTCTTTAAAAGAATGGTTTAACAGGACATATTGGCAAGGCGCATGTTTTTTTCCACCCAAAAATGAAATAAACCCACAGTGTCAGATAGAATGTCCAAACCACTCGTTCAAAATCTGCTTATTTTGTTGAATTATTCATCTAGGAAATTGCACAAGTTTTACTTAAAATGAATATGAAATGTTTGGAGTCTCTGTAATTTTTCCAAAGGAAAAATCTGGATTTGTTCATCAGGAATTGATTGGATCTTGAAAAAAGTGAGGATTACACCAAAGTCCCTTTAAGGAAGTCTTTGCACTCGACGGCCATCTTTGCAGCCCCTCCAGGCAACAATTACTGTCATACAAGACCAAGTTCTATCTACTTAAATGATGGAATCCAGGTGTAATAAAACTATATATATATATATATATATATATATATATCGTTAGTATAATCGTTAGTGTGTAGCGATTGGTGATTGGCTCTTTCTAGTGATTCCAGGGCTTTCNTGTAATAAAACTATATATATATATATATATATATATATATCGTTAGTATAATCGTGTAGCGATTGGTGATTGTCTCTTTCTAGTGATTCCAGGGCTTTCTTGGCTGGAGCGGCCATATTGAGTTTGCACTTTCACCCATTCAGAGTAACAGAACTGAGGCATCTTGTTTATTCTGTAATCTTTGATTATATTTCAGAATGGAGTGTTAACACAGTTTCACAGGTGGAGCGAGTCGCTACGTTCTGAGAAAAGATTAGAAAGACAATTTTAATGACGTGTCATTAATGAATCGCACACAACAAAACCAACAGTGCGCTTTAAGAAAGTAAATAATGGTCCTTTTGATAGTTCTGTTTTGTCTTTTGTTCTCAGTAAGAAGCAAAGCTGCAATAGTTAAGCAGCAAACATCTGCGGTTCCTTCTAAGGCGAATCATGTTCTTATACTCTGATTTGAAGTGCTGGATTAGCAGCTCAGCTTTTCCTTCGATATTCTGAGCATGGGATCATAAATTGGCAGCACACGCTGTTTTTATCCTGAGCTGTAAAACAGGATGATGTAAGAACAGACTTACAGTAAATCAAAAATCATTTAGGAAATGCACAGCAAACGCAGAGAAACTGGCATCATCAGAAAGCAGCCTTTATTTCTGTGTAATGTTTGTGTTGTGGTCCAGTGTTGTGAGGGGGGCTGTTTTAACATCAGTGACGTGACCTACAGGAGAGTGTTGATGTTTGTGGTCCACAAGGATCCACAGGGCTGAAGGGAGGATCTGGGTACGTTCTTCTGGAAGTCTCTCCTCCTTCCAGCTTTGCATGATACAGGAATGTGTGCTTCTCAGGGAATTTAGTTAATGTATTGGAGAAAAGGTGGGCAATCGGAGAGACTAGCAATAGCAACCTAGCGTTGAAAGCATAAGATCCCGGCCCCTCAGAACAGCCACGCCTCCTCCAACACACATGAACACGTACATAGTTTGACAGGCAAGCAGGACGTCCAACTCGAACGCAATGATTGGATGAACATTTCATGGCCCTGCGCCTTTTATATAAATATAAATATGTTTCGGCACTTTAGTGATTGTTATCAGGATATGAAGACATTTTCAAACAACAATGTTTCCGTGAAAAATGGGCTCCTGTGCCTTTAAATATTCTTCTCTAAGCAATAACACATCGAACACCCTCGTTCCCCCTCGCCTTCTGCTTCATTATTTATGTTTATGTTTTGACTGCTGGCTGCTGTTTCACTCAGTTATGGCCACTTTTTATGGCCATCGCTCAAGCATGTTGGGGATTGTTTTATGAGTAGGGTCTCTCCTGTCATTCCAGGACCACCATCCCACAAAACGTCCACCCTAAATGCCCCTCCATGTCCTGAGAGCATCACACCCCTTTATTTTTATTGCCCCTTGACTGGAGTCCCGGGCTTCTGTTGCCTAAACCTCCAATAGTGCGTGTGGTCTAAAGACCACTATATATATATATATATATATATGTATCGAGAGTAACAATCACAGGTTAACAACCCCAGATTACTACCACATTTTGCTTGATAGGGTTTCTGTGCCCGCATGGCATTTAACGGTAAGAAAATATCTATGCATGATGTCATCTTATTACCCAAACAAACGCTCATTATGTCCATCTTCACTCAACACTGCAGTATTGGAAACACTCGAGAGATCAAACTGACTGCAGGTCTGTTCAAAGCTTCAGACAGCAGTTAACAGCAGCTAACAGGAAACATTCTCAGAATATTGGCTAATGTTCTCTGAAGGCTCTCTCAAAGTTATAAACGTTGTATATCATATATCAAAAACGTTATTGATAAGTTATTAGGTAATAAAAACTGAGACGTTTCTCAAAATATCTTCTTTTGTGTTTCACAGAAGTCCTACAGGTTTGTAATGACTTGAGGGTGAGTAAATGATGGCAGAATTTCAATGTTTGGGTGAACTATCGCATTAAAAGCAGGTAAAAAATAAACATTAATATTCAGTATTCTCAAGAACCTGAGAGGCTGAGGTCCTGACTGAAGTTTTGATTGTAGAGGCTGGACCACAGATATCTCACACTCACCTCCTCCACACCTCCTAATGACCGTCAGAGTAACACCTACCGTCTGCTGTCAGCGGCTCTACACCACACAGACTGTCACACCAGGTGCAGCTGCAGGTTCTGTACACACCTGTGTGGATGTGCTAACAAAAGGAACAAAAGTGTGTTCAGAGTGCAGGATGTGAGGCTTGTTTCAGATCTCACACACCTCCCCTTTACTGTGAGTCACAACACGGGCACATGAGGTGTGTGAGATTCGTTTTTTATCATGTATTTTTATTTTCTCAGACTGGTCAGCTCTACAGAAGGACGGTACAATGTTTGCATTCATGCACTGGACAGACAACTCTCACAGTGTGTATACGTGTTCATATTTTATCAGTATATGTGTTTTCTCTGGGACTCGAACCCACAGCCTTTGTGTTGCAGACATAATGCTCTACCAGTTGAGCTACACGAGCAGTTTAAAATCGTTGTTCTTAATAAGCAGTTTCATTTAAAGAAACGATGCCTTCACAGAGTCAACTGTGTCAGGAAATAAACAACACGAGGTGTGATGGAGTTTAATCAGATCATATTAAATGATCCTCACCTCACACAAGCTCCACAGGTCTCTCACAGGCTCTAGTTCTCCATCTGCGCTAACTGATCGAACACAGCGCTGTTTCTACCTTTTGTGAGGCTTCCAGCTGGAGACACTGAAGTTTAATCTGTGAGTTGTTAGAAAAATCAAATACAAATGTCCAACAATTAGAAGTTCATCTTTGGAACAGCCAGCCAGAGTTTGTGCTGCCTGTCATTACCTTGCTTTCCCTGTGGAGGAGTGATTGCATGCAACATTATACGGATTAAAGGTAATGAAGTTTGTGTTGTCAACATGATGCTGCAGTCGCCCCAAATAGTTTCGGAATGATTGTGTTTCACAGCTGTGTGACTCCACTGAGAAATTACTGACTGTTGCATCTTCTCCAGGCATAATCCAGTTTCTCTCACACTGATTTAGATACAGTTATAGTGATTGGTTACAAATCGGTTTCAATTTGGATTTGGATTCAATTTCGACTGTCCACTTTAAATATGTGTTAGTAGTGCAAAGGTTGTGGGTTTGATTCCCAGGCAACACACACACAGATCAAATGTGTAGCTTTGATTAAAACATCTGCCAAATGAATCATGTAAATGTAACGTTTACTAACTGTGAGTAACTTTGCCACTACATCTCAACTAACTCATTAGAGTATTAGACTGTTAGGTTAGGATTAGGGTCTGTTAGTTAGGATTAGGGTCTGTTAGTTAGGATTAGGGTCTGTTAGTTAGGATTAGGGTCTGTTAGTTAGGATTAGGGTCTGTTAGTTAGGATTAGGGTCTGTTAGTTAGTATAAGGGTTAGTAGATTAAGGTGACATGTACTTACAGAGTTACTTATAGCCAGTAGAGTGACTGTTGTGGGACCATCATAATAAAGTGTTAGAAGATGTTAATTAGACCGTCTACTAATACTCTAATGATGGGTAGTTGACAGGTAGTTGCAAAGTTAAATCTACTTAGTAGAGTGGCTAAAGTGGATTATCAAAATTAAGCACTACTGTCAAGTTTATAAATAAACCCAGTTTGATTGTACTGAATTCTGCTGCAGTGAGGAACTTTATCAGAGA
>JAZGTI010008089.1:0-20626 GCA_036877585.1 Botia kubotai | reverse complement strand
AGTTGTGTTGCCTTTATTAAAACATGACAGGGCTCCTAAGGGGCCTTTGATCACACTCTGCAAGATCACACTCTGCAAGCCCCCCTGTTTATGTTCTTTGTTAACTAGTCAACCTTGCGGGATGCCTTTAAAGGCAACTGCTCCTAATCATCATTTAATCTCATAAATGAGTGATTTTAAGTGCTCTACATAGACAGTGACTTCACACAAATAACATGCCTCAGGTCTATTACATTCCAGACTGAACTTTAATTTGATTCCAATAAAGTTTAAAATTAGAATTGTACATTAAATTGGCCAAACATGATTCAGAACAGCTTTCCAGTACCTTCATTTAAAAAATAAAAAAACAATATATTTGTAAGTCCATTCCATTTACTGTGTGCTCCAGTCCACATTGCATCTCCAATCAGTAAATGTACTCAAAACACAAACCTTCCATCGTCGATTGCCCCACCCTGAATCTCTTTCTCTCTCTTTCTTGTTTTTTTTTGTTTCCAAAGGTTTATGAATGTTGCTGCGGCTGTAGAATCACATGTTCTGTAAAAACAAAATAAATCTGTCTCACTGAAGAAATAAAGAATTAAAGCCTGCAGAGTGAAGGACACTAAAATCTTCTTTTGCATGTTACACAACTTCTAAACTCTCTTTTAAAGCTCCTCGTGAGGTACACCATAAACATGACAGATGCCTCAGTTAAAGCTTTTTCAAAAGGAATTTCTAAAACTGAGAGCTGATTTATATTGCTGCAGTGTATAAAGGCATGTTGTGGTACTAAAATGCATTTGTACCGTTTTAACATTAAAAAAAATTCCTAACAGTTCAACGGTTTCCTGTTTTGACCCGATATATGGTTTCCTACACTATAAATCTGGGGGTTTGATGTGTAATACAGAAATGTCAAATCAATATCGTCAGAGGGAGTTTAAATGAGCAGATCGCGTTGACACGGATCTTTCATCTACAGTTCTCTGTGACAACTCCAAATGATTCATATTTAATAGCCCATCCATTTCACTCTTCAAAGGCTTGTCACTGGCTTCACAAGTGGGATGAAAATCATTGCACTTCTGGGTTTTATAACAAGCTCTCCATCAGAGTATCTTTCCATCACAGATATAATCTAATCACCTCTCACACAAGGATTCTTTCAACGTAAATGTGGTCTCATCACTTTTATAAATGTTATCTTTTGGAAAATTGGGCAGGGGCGGAGAAGATCGGGCAGTCAAGGTAAAGCTGGATTCTTGGGTTTGTTTACAGAGGTGGGTGACGTGCACAGAGCTGCCAAATTCTCCAGCAGCCACAGTGGGAGTCATGAGTTAGTTTTGCCATTGTGTCTAGATTCTGGCCATCTCAAACTTCTGCTCACGAGCTGAAGATAGAACCAAACAAGGTCAGTGACCATTACACTGGAAGCAACTGACACAGCGTGGGGTTGTGGGCACAGAGAGCATCACTAACATTGTGAGGGCAAGCACAGAAATCAGCAACAGTGCAATAGATTGTTTAACTTAATTTTCATTGGAAGCATTCACATTTACTCATATTAGTGTATCAGGTTGCCAAAATACCAATGCCAAAAAATATTAATTTAAAATTATGATTTTGCAGATTTCTCATGGAAAATAAAATTTCTCATTCAATAACCTTGAGCAATTAGAAAACAACAAGACACAGGAATCTTGTTAATTGGTTTAATTATGTTTAAATTATGTAGCTAATTATGTTTAAATTATGTTGTTAATTATGTTTAAATTATGTAGCCCTTGTATGTCTGTAATGTTCAGTGTTTGTTCAATCTAGCACCGTGGCCTGGAGAAACGTTGTTTCGTTTGTACTTGTATATTTTTAAAATGACAATAAATTCCATAAATTCAATAAAAAGTACCTATAAATACCATTACAAACAAAAATGAAGCTACTAGGCCAGAAACCAGACATGCTGCATGTGCCTGGTGTAGACATGGTATGTCTCCCATATTAACAAAGAGGCACAGATTGTGTGTGAGAGTCGCCCATCCTCCATGAGACCACAACAGAGATTGGAGATAAGATCTGGCACCTGTGTCACATGTGTGTGCATTAACAGGTCTGCGTCCATGTAAACTGATATTTCTAATCCTTACGTATAGTTCATCTCTGCACAGTCCAGTCTGGCAGAATCTGGCATTCCATAAATATTGTGTCACAGCAAGAGTAAATAATACATTATCTGTTCCATCCATCTCATGAGCAGAATGTAGCCATCCATCTGTTCATCTCTGCGGAGGTCATCGTAAAAAGATGAACCGGATTATCGCACACAGAGTAGGAACAGTTTGACCAGCTTAACTCTATAACTTCATTTCGACTTGACAGGACACAGACTGGTTACTAAGAAACATTCACTGTCTCTCTCTGAGATACTTCACTAGAAACCTCAGATTGTGCATTTCTTGTCAACTGAATGTTTGCTAAAAATTGAAAAATGCAAATGATCATTGGATATTTCTCATGAGTAAGGAAGAACATATTTGGAATGAGGTTTAGTAAATGACAGAATTCCCTTTTTTGGATGAACTAATTACAGAGGGGTTTACACAACAGCTCTGTAATAATATTATTATTTTAGTTTGGAGGATTCACCAAAATATTCCAATTTAAAACAGTTTTGAATTAGATTTTTCAACAAAACACACACACACACACACACACACAAACCCACTCGTAGAGAAAACAAGCATAATTGGATTCTGACTCCAAATCTAATATAGCCCTTGTAACAACCTTCTCCTGTGATAACTAGCTCCCTATTTTGTTACTTAGTTATTTTGAACATGTTCTGAATCGTCTGAGAACTGCAGCATCGTTACAAACCTAATGTGCTAATTTGAAAATAACACTCCATAAATATTCTGACTCACAAACGCACAACAGACTTTTTACACTTTTCCGCACATTATGTCTCTCACGAAACCAGCCCTGCAATAGCAAGGATGCCCGCGCTCTCCTGCAGGTGTGCTCAGACACGCACAAACCTTCCTCTAAAACTTCATCATACAGGAAGAGCCGTGAACAATTGAGTGAGAAATGGAAAGGGTGATGCTGGAATGACTTGCTTTCCAGCTGTGTGGAGGTCAGACACCTTTTAATAGAAGGACCAGTGGTGGAGGAACATATACAGACCTCCACCCAGTTCCTGCATAGCAATGTACTAATTTACAGTGAATTAACTCGGCACACCCCCTGGTATGTCTGGTAATTGTATTGACGTTGGCTGAGAACTCTGCAAAATCATTTAACACAGTTCTACTTCGCAGGGCAGACCTTTCCGGACAAAAATGTCAGTTGAAATATAATATAGCCTGCTGTACAATCATATGTCATGCTGTGTCCCAAATATTAAAGCTCTTAAATTGCCTGAGAAGTAAATATTGCAGGTATGTATGCAGTGTCCTGCGGGAAAGGGTGGATACTTACAATTTGAGTTCATGAATTGCGGCCCTACTTAAAGGCTGAAATAAATTCATAATTAACATGAAAATTATAGATAAAGAAGTGTATTATACCAGTCTTCACATTACACAGATCAGTGTACTACATTCATATCCGTGGCTGAAAGCATCATCAAATGAGTCAAAATATATAATATATAATATAAGACCCAAAGGGCAGGAGTTGTGCAGAACTTTAAATGACAATATTCTGATTCCGCATAAATCTGCAGTTCTGTCCATATTTCACTTGGCCTGTCCATAACTCACTCACTCTTGTGAGAAACTATGATGTGGCTTAAAGGTTCTTTGCCACCATGGTTGATTAACAGCTCAGGAATGCAATTACACTAATGTTAGTTGTCCACACAGCTGCTTTGCGCTCAAATGCTCAGGAATCATGGGTCTAGTTCAGTGTATCTGGCAGGAACACTAGAGACTGTCTACTTCCGTTAAATCTGTGCGGCTGCCTCCCAACATCCATAAAAACCCTTCACTCCTTTTAATTACAACAGTCTAGATGTGCTGGGAACAAGCCGGTGTAATCCCTCTTTTGTCAAAACTTTCTTTTTCTTTTTTTCACACCTTGAATTTGATTCCCACTAGAAACTGATTCACTTCCAAAGCAGTAGGTGTAAAAGTTAAGAGACCTGAATATAAATCAATGCTGTTTCTCATGTGGAAACAAGTCTACACTCTCTCATAAGTTAGCGACAGCCTTTGAACTAATCCTTGCAGGCCGACGACTGATTATTTATTCATCTGCTCGTTTGAACAGTACTCTCATTATTGTACCCACAATGCCCTGTGAACATAAGCAAAAAGCCTCCTCGCTTCTGTCCTCTTTCTCTCGCTCTCTCTGCATACATTGCTTTCAAAGTCTTGTCAAGTGAGGAAAATCCTAGTGTGACATTTTTGGGGAAATAAAAACCCCTCTAAAATATGAGGGCAAATGAATAATGTATGCTTTCATCCTGAGCTTTACAGAGTTCGAAACACAACAACATTTTTCAGCAGAAATTTCATGATTAAAATTAGTATTAATATCCCAGTTATATCAAATAGCACCTATACACTGTTAAACACAGATTCTTATTTATGGTTAATGTATGGTTAAATATAAATATTAGATATAGCAATATTATATTAATTATTATATATTAATTATTCATATTATATTATATAACATAGTATGTATACATTGTTTTATTAGCATTTGCCAAGCTATTATTTAAAAAAATCAGAATAACTGCATAATAATGCAGCAATTAAATTAAAATAAATGAAGGGCAGTGATTGGTTTTGTTTTTCTTGTAAATAAGGTAAATAAATTAACCTACAGCAGCAGATTTATTAGGTTGCATTTACATTGCAAGTCCGAATTAATTGATCCAAATTTGACCCAAATCTGTTTTCCTGCCTGTCTTTATTTACAAAACAAAACAATATTTACATTATTATTTCTCAAAAATAGTCCTTCTTACTGTTCTTGCACACATCTTCATCCTTACAGAAACATTACATGTCAGGACCAGTATGTTCAGTATGTGTACAGTGTGTATATATGTGTGTATACAAACAAGTGGCCCATGACTGTCTTATAGTGGCTAGGAAGATATTTGTGGAGAATTTGTGGAAACTCTCAATGCCTTTGATAGAGAACATAAGATCTAAAAGCTTCTCCTTAAAAAACGTTGCTTTTATATATGAAGGGGGAAACCAGATAAAGAAAGACACAGCAACACTGATGAATAAGACCTTCATTAAGAGAATGGAGAAGATAGCATCGCTGCTTCTTGGAAGATGGCTGCACTTCTGGGAAGAGGGGGTGCAGAGGACTTTTTATAACAGTATACTTCTCTGTCCCTCTGCCCTCTTATGGCAGTAAACGGTTTAGATTGCTCAGTCCTTTCCAATCAGCAAAGCTTAAATTTGATTCTGTTACACTGCCAGAGCTCAACAAACAAATCAACTGGTGGTGAACCGTAGGCTGCATGAGTTATCAGGTATCAAGTGTGTGGTCTGTCAAGGGCAACATAAACATCTCAATGCTTTTGTATTGTATGTTCCATACCTTTGTGTGATTGCTATGTATTTGGTATAGACTAATACAATACACTACGATCACGATTTCTTTGCTTCCATTGTCACACTTGATGTTCTTTGGAAAGTCTCAAATCATTCTGGGAGAGCAAATATCATCAGGTTTTGTAGAGTCCAAGTGTGTGTTTTCACTGAAGAAAAGGAAAAAGGATAAAAGACAAACAGAACAATTTCTGTATAAAAATTTGTTTTACTATGTTGCCTACAAACATAAATATACAGGCGAAATGTAAATATAGATGTCTAGATGTGGAAAATGCAGACATTGGCCTGAAGAGGATACATAATTGTCTTTATTGCAAATAATCTTCAGCATTTCTCTGTAGATCGGTGGCTGATGGAAGTCCTGCTCTTTTACTGAGTTTTTGCTCTTATTCATATTATTCTTATGTGCCAAAACAAAAACAAACATTAAGATACTGAGATACTGATACGATCTGGATCATACCCAGCACATGTTCAAATCTGATAACAATAACACGTTAATAACATGAAAAACCTAAACCCCATTTTCCAAGATGTACGTAAAATGTAATTTTAAATGTCACATTGGACAAGGTGAATGGAATTGCATTTAGCATTACCAGAATACCACAATCAGAATCCTGGAATACCACAATCAGGGACAATGCTATCGTTTCTTATTTGTTTTTAGTTAATATGTCTATTTGTTCTGGTGTCTAATGTTATTTTGTCATTTAAATCATGACATTAAGTTTTAAATGTAGCTTAAGCATACAAATATGTAATGGGGTCATTATGTATGCTTGTGTATGCAGACAGACATTTTAATAGACTCAGCACAGACAGCAGAAAAATAGATTTAGTTTAGACACATTCTACAGCAGTAACCGTAAATGACTGCACTCTACGTTGGAACAAATCAAGACACTCCCATACTGGCCTGGAGACACCAGTCATTTCTATTGTGTAAGTTTCTGGTGTTCATAAAGAGCATATCTTGGAATGAAATTGCAATTATATTACATTTCCATGTTTGGCAGCAGTGCGGAGACTTGCTCTGTGGCTTGCTGTCATAAATCAAACGGCTCTTAATTATGGGAGCTGAATGAGTTGACAGAGGCCTGACGCGGCTTGATCTGTCTTTTCAATGCTCACCGTCACTTTTATAGCGGCAAATAATGGAAAACTCGCTCGAAATGGGGCGGAGTGATTCGGGTGGCCTAACAAGAGTTGGCGATTACATTGACAGTTCTGACCGCAATCAGTCTTCGGGCGCTGGGAAGCTTTTAATGCGTTTAACACACCTCCTTATTTTGAGGCTTGCACGCGTATTCCTCCATTAAAACTGATTGCGCTGCCAGGAGAAATGAACAGTTTTCTTTGGTCATTAGAGGTTCGGTGTGAAAAATGGTCCAGTTCTAGCCCTAGCTCATTCAGAGAGGTAACGTGTAGTGCTGCTAGATGCTTATTTTGCTAGCTCTGCGTATCCACGATAAGCCACAACGCGATCATGCATGCAAGGCATGATAAACATCCCTTTGAAAACATTCCTGTGACAGTAGCTTCTCTAATTCCCCATGATTATAGTGGTATCCATTACTTGCTGCTACTTGAAAGAGCAGTTCTAGGTGTGGTCTTTGTTGTAATGATGAAGGTTGCCTCAATTCAGAAAAAAAATTGCAGTGCACGTCCCAAAGACATGCATGTGATTGCCTAAAATGCAGTTAGCTTAGACCCTCCACGGCTGGGGCTACAAATCAAACTAATAGGCAAGAGGTAATGATACGCACCTCTCTAATCGGCGAGTGGGCTTCTGTAACCTGTAATGACAGCCTAGAGGTATAGCGTGCAGCCTTTAAGACAAGCTGCCATGTTTACTTGATCTCTAAAACATACTTTTGGAGCAAGTAAAGGCAAAACCCAACAGAGACCACAAAATGACTACAGAAAATGAGGCCAAAGATTTGGATGCCACACTGTCAGACAGAGAACAGAGCAGAAGTAGTACCAATAAAAAAAAAATCCAGATTCATGATGTTTTAAAGGAGAGCATTTGGAGATTTAAGTGTACGTATATATATATATATATATATATATAATTTAAGGTTTTTTAATAGGTTCAACATGGTCAACATCTGGAGTTCCATGTGACAACTTGTGTAGATGGAACATCTGTAGATGGAATACTGAGTGAAGCCGTTGCTTGTTGTAGAAGGGCAGCTCCTTCAGCGGCCTTCAGGTGTGGGCGGACATCTCTGGAAGTTCTCACAGCCTGAGGGGCTGTTTAATTTCTTATTTGCTGTTAATCCATCATCTCCTACAAGTCTCACTGCCAGCTGATGGCAGTTGCCAGGTACCGTATCGCAGGAACTCTGGAATAGTGTGAATTTGTGTTTGTGTTAGCAGCAGAGAACACAAACACCTCACAGAACGTGTGTTAGCTGTGGTAAATTAGAGACTGATCACACCCGAGAGAACAACTGCAGCAGGTCTGCAGCTTACTCAGATAAATTAGAAAAAATGCTGATATTTCTGACAAGTTCTTTGTGCTTCTGTGACTGTTAAATTTAAGTCTGCAAGATTGAAGGTTAATGTGTTAGATGTTCAAAACCTTTCTCATATCCCATCTTCAAGACAAACATCAAGGCAAATACAAGTACGCCAATTGTTTGTTGATTTCCCTGAAAATTGATTTCACTGAACAGTGTAAACACTGTGACTCTCTGGTGCATCAAAACATTGCTGTTTGTTTGAGTATTCCAGCCAGTGGCTCAATTAATGGTGTGATATTTGGAGCAGAAATATATGTTTGTTCAACCAATGGCAGACAGAAAAAGTGTTTAAAGTTTTGATTTTGTGATGGTAAAACATGTACATGCTATATCTTTAATTGAACACATATACAGTAATTAGTAATAAACGGTTATCTAAAATTAATTGAATTGCTGTGAGGTATGTAGGACATTTAAAACTACTGCAGTTAAAAGGTCATTGCATAAGTTCAGATTTTCAGACACAGAAGTTCACTGACGTCAGCATGTTAAATATGCAGCAAATTATGGAGTTAAAGTCAAGGATCGCTTCTTTATTTTTCATGGTGTAAAAATCACATTTTCTAATCCTTGCCTTCTTAGAGAAAATACTCCTGGATGTGCAGGAATGCCAAATACAGATGTAGCACATGCCCAATACAGCAGCATACGGACATTTGTACAATTTCCACTTCCTTCACTCTCATCTCAGAGCGCATTGTGGAGCACATGAGCTGTTAAAACATTACCATATTAAAGTTACAATCATGGGGAAAGAAGTGGCTGGGAAAACAGATGGTCGCGTTTTATGCAGTTGGTATTATGCAAACCAGGCCCTGAGGCTTGCCCCCATTTCCCTCTCTTTAATTGGCAGACGCATACATGGTGCCAGACAGCACAGGTGGCAAGGTAGCACAGTCTCCTGTCACATCCAAAGAGAGAATTATACATTTATTTATTTCCTTTCGCTGTCCAATAAAAGGGCCCGTATGCCACCTTTCTGCACATGGAGTGCTTAGTTCATATTGATTTATTCAGAGGAAAGACAAACCCTCCTTTAATGCATACAGTCATAATCTTGGATAATTACCTGTAAGACATCTGAACTAATTAAGGGTTAGCTTTTAAACCCCACGTGTGAGAGATTACATATCACTTAACAGTATCGCTGATCTCAGGAGTAATTGGCTGTAATTAGTTATTAGCAGTGTTAGGTGTGATGTGCAATGCGTGCTATGTAATAATAATACTTTTGAAAGTAATAACGGTAACACTTTATGTTAGCGTCTTTGTTACGTGTTACATGCACTATAGTAATAGAATAAGTTAATTATGTAAATCATGTAAATAACCCTTAATCAAACTCTAATCCTGAACCTAAATTAGGATTAAGTACATGTTGTTAAATACTGTCACTCAGTACTTAAATGTATAATTACACTGTAACAAGGACAGCATAAAATGAAGTGTAACCGTAACAACCAATACATTGAATTTACTATCTAAACTATCTAGTTTAGAAAACTTTGCATTTAATTAACTATATAACTGAAAACCTATCCAGTGCCCTGTTTTGTAGTATTGTAGGTCTACACAGTTAGTATATAAACATAATATAATAACATTTCGTGAATTTGTGCCACAATAAGGTAATGCATTTATATACTTATAAAAGTAATGTTGTAACACTGGGTCTAAATCATCAATAAAAATAAAATAAAAACTTTATAGTTTGAGATAAATGTCAGCTACAAAACAAAATAATCAAAAGCCGGTAGAGGCAGAACTTGGGATTAGGGACTCAACCAGCCTATTTTTAGCAAATTTGTTCATGCTCACCAAGGTAACCTGGACCACTACACCTAGTGTCTGGCAGGAGGATGAGAGGCAGCAGCCCAACAATTTTCACGTTTTATTCTTCTTGGCACTGTGAGCCATTGATTAACTATGATTCCCCTGCAGTGTGCTACGCTAATAACAGAATATCTCAATGGCCCTTTAGTCTTCATGGGTTATTTTTTAAAAATGTGCTGGTCAAAGAGAAGACATTTTGTTTCAGAAATTGGATTCAAAGACCCTCCCGAAGTAGGAAAATTTGACAGCAAAATGAGCTTTGTTCATCTGATGAAAGAGCCAGTTTAAAAAAACGGGGTAAAGTTAAAAAATTTAACATCTGACAGAAAATAAAATGAAACCCAGGACTTTGGTGTATGTTACATTAAAAAATTTCCCTTTGAAGACTTCCACTTCCTCCCATGATGAAATATGCTCCTCATCATTTAGGTCTGAGTTATTTTATCAATAGTGTGCTTCCTGAAACATCTAAAGATACTTTATCAGTCATCTACAGAAGAAAATCATAGAAATAAATTTTGACTAATTCCTGTGGAAAGACCCGGAAGACAGAGCCAAATATTCAACACACATCTGCAAAAAACAAAATCTGGACCACAGTTTTTACTATGATACATAGTAAATATATACTGTACATATGTAGATATATATACTAAAGTAATCATATTATATCGGTTATATGTATTTATAATTCTGTACTATTTGATACAATCACTGCAGCTTGCTACCACCACAGTGCCTTTTTAAAAGCAACATTTAAAGACACAGTTGTACTTTATGAGCTACATATCTTCCTCTGATGCAGAAATAATATCAAAATAATACAAATAAATACAATATAATATCCCAAATTATTAGGTCACAACATGCTGAGCCACGTTTGTGCTCCTGTGTTCGTCAGAATTTCACCTAGCAGCCTTCACTTACAAGGCATATTCAGAGATCAAGCACAGGTAAGGAAAACATGGCTGGCAGTTTGGTTTATGTGTGTTAGCAGGGGGTCTGGTGACTGAGACTAGATGTGAGGGTATCTGAGCGGGCCTTGTTTCAAACACGTTCTCACCTCTCCCAGGCCCAACGGCAGTAAACACTTTAGATAAATGATGCCTTCTGAGATTCTCATTGGCTTGTTTGTCGGTTCATTATTACTACTTGTTATGCTAGCTCATTTATTTATTTTCTGCTAGAGGTGAGACAATAAGTTCAGTTTCCTGTCTGGAAATGACTTATAATAAGATACTTGGCAGCAGATTAAAGCATTTCATTTTATCAGAAATGTAATCAGACTGTAAAATAAGTCATTCAGAAAGGCATTTTATAGTAAATCCGTTGGCATAAAAATGCTGCATGGATATTTATAATCCCTTAAAATTTTGCTAACTAGGTTAACAACTGGCTTTCTCAGCTGATGGGTTTTGCCAGTTGGACGTGGACAAAAAAGCTCCCATAGATTTACATCAAAGGATGGACCCATAAACATTTCAAAGGTCCAGAATATCACTACCAAAGTTGGAGGTGGTCTTTCTAGACACCTAGCATCTTTATAGCAATGTCCTAAACAAACTCTAGCATAGTGCTGGTGTTTTGTACGGGTAGAGACCAGTCATGTTTTCCACCCTATCAAGTTTATTTAAAAAATGCCAATTTCTGTTAAAACTCATGAGTAATCCAATCCTTGGGTGAGGACACTGTGCAATGTGAATTGGTATTTCCAATGTTTCTCGGTAAACAACGTGATGCGTCATTATGACTACCATCAGGACATTGTGTTTTTAACTCTATTCATGAAATTTGTACATTGCACTCTTTCAAATGTTGCAAACGACTCAGAGCCCTTTATCCTGCATTGATTTCCTCCATTTTCATTAAAAAACTGCCTGCAAAATCCAATTTCGTCCGCTCCTCAAAATGAAATTATAAAATTAAGGCAAACATTAGCGCCAGCTTGCAAACCCATTTCCCTCTTTGCCTCTACTTAATTGCTGATGGGCTCCATGCATTACCAGCCATTTAGGCAGAAACAAATTTGGCAATAAACTCTGTGGGAGTGAGAGAATACGCGTTACCATGTACCATAAAACCATCCTTTCCCCCCAAAGGCCACAAAAAAGAACTCTGGGACAGAAAAATTAATAACCATCAATTCTTCTGAAAGCTTTCACTCATAACCCCACAGAGTAAACAGGCCCCCACGGGCATGGTCCATATTAAGACCTCTTTTCCCAGAGATAGTAATGTGGTGGTGTGTTTGTTGAGATTACTTTTTATAAGAAGCACAACACTCCAGAGAACAAACCGCAGGAGCCTGGAAGTGTTGAGACACCTACTAAGTCTACAATTAATCCCATGAGATTAAGATTCAATCTGTTGAATCCTCAAAACAATGTAGTCAGAGAACATTGAAATTATCATTTCAGGGTCAGAGGTTGGACATTCGAAAGCCTTTTCCATACAATATGACAGTCCCCCACTAAAATCAGGGGGCCCAGGACAAAACCATAGGAATGAACCTCAACCCATATACACACTGCAGTGTAAAAAAGCTTTAGTGGTCCCCTTTGTCCCCATAGTTAATAGTTTGTGTTTTTATGCATGATAGGGTGAATGTTTGGCAAAAGATTACAGGTCAGCTCATCTCTATCTCCTGATTTTTTAATAAACTGGCGGATCTCACACTTTCACTCGCCAGGAAGATGGATGCAGATGTAGCAGCTTGGCTAGTTCCTCTGCTTTGATTACACTCAGTGTGTGAGGTCTCAGGTCTGTGTGCGCCTGCTGAAAGCAATATGAGAGGAAGTGACAGGGTGTGCAGATGGGCATATATTCAGATGTGTGGACCAGAATGTTGCTAATGAGCAAGGCTCTCAGCGAGCAGTCCAGTGTATGTTGTTTGAAGTCAGCTAGTATATATCATGTGAATCTTTCACGTTTGTAAGTCATCTTGGATAAAAGTGACTGATTAAATGAGTATATGTAAATGTACAATTCTAGTGCTCATGCTAGTCTGAAAATACATACAACCAAGGGTGTAAGGTTGATCTAAAATGTGGGGGGCACATATTAAACATTCTCAGCTTGGCTCATAAATAATAATTAAGTTGCTATCAGTTTTAATAAACAATAGAATTTAGTTTACATCACAGCCATGAATATGATTTACTACTTGCAATTGCTAGTCTAAAGTAGGGGGTACTGGGGGAGGGACAATTTTATTATAGAGAGCATTTTATTGGACAAAATGAGTGAGTGCAGTGTCATCAATATTTTTAGTCCATATTCCATATATATAAAGTTTTATATAAAGTCCATATATAAAACTTTATATATAAAGTTTTTTTTATTTTAAAGTTTAATTTAAATACATATTTATCCAAAATAGACATTTTATCAATGCACATCAATATGTTATTGCGCTCATGTGCTAACAGGATTAAAAAGTAGACAAAAAAATTAAAAAGTAACAACACTCTAATTTTGATTTGAGAACAGATTAAACTGCCCCACAAATAATAACAAAATGTCAAATTCTTAAATCATTAAGTTAACACTATTGGTGTTTGCTGGGGTGGTGTAAAAATAACTGTTGTGTTCTGAACCCAGTATTCTAAATCCAACAACAACTTTAGAATGTTTGCAATGTTTGTAGGGGCAGTGTGAACATAACTATTTTTTCTTTGCACTGCAGCCAAGCAAAACAACTGTAAATATAATTATTATTTGATTCCATGTTGAATATTAAATAAAATGATACTGAACCTCCCTAACCTTTTCAAATCCCAGCTGACTACTAAGTTTCAGCCATCATATCTTTACAATACACTGAAACGTATTTATTTTAATTAATCTACAGTGGAGGATTGTTGTAATTATGTGGTTGTTAGCCCAGCATGCTTCATTGTTCATGCAAGCTTTAAGGTCAATGACCTTATTAAAGGTACTGGCTCATTTGAATAAGACAGTAATTACTATTGTAGAAAAATAGAATTCAATTAAAAATAATAATAATTAGAGGACAATAAATAATTTCTTTAGACAGGAATTAATAAAAAGTTTGCCTGACCAGTCTGCAATTAAAATCATAATTGCCTTTAAAACATTCAGAGCATAACACTCAATATGTTCTCATAAATGATTTAAGATTAAATAAATATGTGAATGACATCTCAGCTTTCACATGTGTAATTCAGTTGTTCCGCACTAAAACAAAGTCTCATCTTTTCATGAATAAAGGACTCCAACAGTGAATTTTCTTGAGTTTTAAAATAAATAAAGGGAGACAGTCTAGAGATACTGTGAGGTTGATTTCAAAGCAAAACATGGCAAAATGTACATGCTGTTTATGCATAATGTGAGTGATAAAGAACCCAGAGTGCTGGAGGGATTGAGAAAGAGGCTTAGGCTCTGGAAAAATGGGCTGAGCTGCTCTCCTCTCTTCCACTGTCTGCCTGCAACCAATCTTGCCCTATTTCTCCTTGACAGTAAGTCCCTGGCACCTACTGTAGTCAGCACACTGCCAACCCAGACAGAAAAAGACAGAGAGAGAGATAGATAGGAGTGGAAGACAGTCCTGTTATCGTCTGCCGGCCCTTCCCTCCACCCCCACAATGCTCCTCCCTCCCCATTTACTCTCCTCATTGTGGTAGGTTTAAGTGAGAACCGTAATCTTTAACCACCCAGCCAGTCAACCCCAGCTTCAAAGAGAAGGCCCAGATACTTCTAGGATGGAGCAGGGATATCTGCTAACTTTCTTCCGTCAGCCTCAGGAGATAATCATTTCAATCCAGCCCGGGAGAACCGTTTTAATAATGCTGTAAAGGTGCCGTCTGCCAAGCTTATCAGGAGAGGCAGATGCATTAAAAAAGGAGGGAATAGGGTGCTAGAAAATAAAGGGAGAATATACTGATAAACACCTCCAATCCTTTCCTGGAGGGAAATAAGTTTTTGTCAGGAGGTGGAGGGTTGGTTAGCACTGGTTAAGCAGATGGACCAGCATAACTGTAAAGTTGAGCACCAAAACTTGGAGGAACTGGTGGATCAACATGATCACCATGATAAGGCGTATTGATCAAGGAAGTATTGCTGGTGGAGACACAACTGGTCCACAGGGTCTTTTGTGGACACCCTGGAACATCTTTGAACACCAGAACAGAAATGATTTATCTGGCCAGTACACCACAGTGACCGTAAGATGTTACAGCGACCATAAATAAAGTCCGAGCATGGCACGCTTGCACCTGCAGAACCAGTGTGTGCCTTTCATGTTCTGAGATAGATGGACACAGCAATCCCTGCTTTCAAAGGCCTAACAGAGAGCTTTACACATGACCTATATGAGAGGCCACGGGTTACAAGCTTGATGTTTTATAGGAGTCACACCCATTTTATTTCAGTGAAGTTATGAGTCAAAAAAAGGAGTCAAAGGTGATGATCAAAGGCATTTTTTCTCCTTCCATGATGTCCTAGCCTTCACAAAATGACTTCATGGGATTTGTTCACTGGCCACATGGACTGAATTCTCTCTAAAGCATTCTGCCTCACTCCTCCCAAACTGGAAAATAGCTTGGATTGGGTACATACTGTAGACTATACCATTGACTTGTGTAAAAGTTTGTAAAAGTTGTTTTTTAAACTTTCAGTTCTACCATCCTCTAAATACAACAGATAATAAATAACCACCAGAGACATGACAAGTCAAGTAATGACCACTCACGCAGGACAAAGTAAAACTGTTATGCTGTCTGTTGGATAAAGTGGGGTGGTGATTGTTTTTATATATATATATAATGTTTATTCAAACTAGGTAAAACAAAACAAATGTATCTGCTTGTTTGAAGCCTAAACAATGTGTCAAGAATGTCAAGTAATGCGTGTTGTGTTTTAAAAATAGTTTCACAGTGAGTAAATAACACACACACAGTGTGCGCGCGCGCAGTGTCTGCTTGAAAGTTCAAATATGACCTCATTTACTGCACACCCCCACTTGTGAAAGGCTCAATAACGCAACAAAAATTGTAATCTGATTGCAGAAACCCCAATGTTATATTTAAACACTGTACTTTTGTCTAAAGTCGGGTACAATACTGTGCAATGTTGTGCAATTCCAGAACACTCTTAAACCTCTCACCTGTATGACACACTTGGGTTACCAGCAAAGTGCAATGCTGAGCAATCCTGAGATAATCAATACATGTCAGACCACCGAGTCTGGGTTTACACATGGAAGCACAGGAAGGAATTTATTCTCAATGTGCACTCAACAGTACAATGACAGTAACCTCCAGGGCGGGTTCATCTTGCTATTTACCACTTTTAACCAGTCTGCCAACCAACTGAATTCGAAAAGCGTTTTTCTTAATGCACACTAATCCAATCCCACATATACATAAAGACACCAGCACAATTTCTGAACGGCTATTCACTGTGATGGAACCGCCCACCATGAAACAATTCTACTGCTTTCAACTCAAGGACAAGCTCATGCTTTGAAGAATTTACCAGGACCACTAATCTAAAAAATCTAAAGTCACATTCTTTTCAAAAGCCCTGACAATTTTATGACAGTAATATTTATGTGTCGTTTTGTAAAGTTTTGATTGTGCATATTGCATTTCCATATGTGTGCAAAAATATCCAATTAAATTGAGAATTTATAAACCCCATTATAAATCCATTACAAAGATTAAAAGAGTCAGAAATAAGTCTGTATGCACTCTATCCTCCAACACACTTGCAATACAGAAATATCATTGTACACCTGACAGTATGTTCAGTAATTATGAATGCATATGCAGGCCTACATGCACATAGAATCTCTTTTCTGAATCCAATTGATCAAGTCATAATGTTGAATTGTTAAGTTTTTGTTACATATTTATTCACATTAAATATTGAAATGAGCAATTCGCAGATGACGAAGTGTGAAACAAATACTGAATCTTCCACAACCAACATATCACTATGGGTGCCAGTTTTTATATAGCACATGAGCATATGAGTTCAGATACGAGCTCTATCTGAACACTGTTTTAGATCATTTATTCGAATGGCATGTTAAGGAACGTTCGAACAGGGTCGAGTTAAGTGCTGTCAACAGCATCTGTGACAAGCTGTTATTTACAACAGGAATTTCGACTTATTTCTCTAAAAGAAAAAAAAACAGTAATGCTCTTTTAATGGTGGTCTATGGAGCAGGCCATTGCCACAGAATAAACATAGAAAAGCACAAATAGTTTCAAAAGTATAGCCACAAGGTAAAAACATTATATGTTAACATTAAAATAGTGTCAAAATTGCTCTTGAACTGTGCAAAGTTATGTCCACATATATTATGACAATGTTACCTGCTGTACCTTGTAAAACAGGTGATTTTTGCATGATACTTGCAAGGAAAACAGATAGGAACTTGTACAAACTCCACCTGTAGGAATTTCATAGTCATTTCACAACTAAAATGACAATTGAACTTTACAACTCAAACAGCACACATTTTGTACAGAAAAAAGAAAATATTTAAAATTTTTAAATTTTAAATTTTTCAACAGTTTTTGAACCAGAACATTCCTTTTTTTATTTGGGGTTGATCTGAAAATCAAATATGGAGGACTTTCTGTAGGATCTGTATAATAAAATACAGTTGCACATCAATCTGGTTGGTGAGATGATCATTTTGAAAGCAGCTATTCAGGATGTGATGTCACACAGCCTCAGGCCCACAGTGTCTTTCCATGAACTCTTACTATGAAATGAACAGGTTTTGTTTTTACATGACAATTTCTCTGGAACAGCATGAAGTTTCAGAGCTAGTCTCTGTTAAATCCTTTGGGAGAACTCTGGAGGAATGTTCTTTCAACAGCAGAGACATACATATAGTCGGGATAAACTTGTGAACTGTTTGATTTCTTATTTTCTCGCAATCAGATGGCACTAAAAATACAGGGCTGAAAATAACAAGCCCCTTTTAGTCAGGCTATAACTGTCTTGAAGATGGTTATTTATCAAGGAATAAGGGGGCTGATGAAAATGGTTGTTTATTGAAAATGATTTCCTTTCAACACAAGACTCCAGATGATTAGTTTTATCATTTAGCTAGTTCCAGAAATCCTTTTATTTCTAATTTTTTAGAAATGGATTTTTTATGCCCTTGTGAAGTTTATGTGAAAACCTCCCCTAAATTATAATTTTGATAGCTCTCAGTTTAGTCAAATTCATCTCCATAATCTCTCTTCTCTGAAGGATACAGCAGTCAGCATAGCAAGGATGGAGGATAATGCTCAGCCTTTAAGCTGCGTGTGATTTTTTTGTTTGGGCAAAGTCCAGCTCAACAGTGGACCGAACTATTGCTTGTTCCAGCCATTCCTTCATCCCCCCTGTGCCCCTTAACCCTTCCCCCCACTGGTCTTCTGGGTGATGCTGCAGTCACCATTCTCATTTGTGCCTGGGGGAATGACTTCCTATCCCAATTCGCCTGACTCTCTAATCCCCCCAAATCCCATGGTGAAATGGAACCGGAAAAACCACCACTCAGCCATCTTTCCTAACAAATCCTCCTCCACTCTTACTATTCTTTGCAGCCCCTGGCTGGTTGTGGAGGAGATCGTAATGGAGAAACTCTGAGTGACATTGATGTTCCTCACAACTACTCATTTAACCACCAACTATGAAGGCGACGTGACGGTGGGGTGCTGCAGAAACACGTCTGTCGCCTCCCCGTGGGCCCTAGGCCCCCGTAATTACATTTCACAGGCATGTGAGCAGCTTTCTGACGACACCGTCAATCAGATTTTGATGGAATGCTCAAGAGGACAAATCAAAGCCAATGGAAGCCTGTGTCCTTGAGTTTAGATACAGGTCATGAGTCCATGTACATGAAATACAGTTTTACTGAAATATGGCGTATTGTGTTCTATAGGAACATTCTACAGGAAACTATATATAAATTTATGGTTTTTTAAAATCCCTGGAATTTAGGAAGGCGCAGTAAGCAATTGTTTTATGGAACACGTGGCACAAAATGTTCCTGTTATCTGAAATATCACTCTTGTAAAAGGACTCTGTAAACTGTAATCAACAATTGCTGTGGACAAATGATTTGTTTAACCAATGAGAAAGCATTAATGTGCCTTTTGCCCGTCAATTATTTTGCCTGTTTACAGGGCATCTGTACATGGGCAGCAGGAAGTCAGGAGCATCAGTTTTGTGGGTTTGTGAGAATGCTATACAAGGTCAGTGTAAAGCTGTTTTTGTTTTCCTTTTTCATGTTTTTTAAGTTACCATGAAACAGCGTTTGCAAGAGAAAGATTATAAAAGATGACTTGGTGATGTCGGACAAAACAGGAACTTATTTTATAGGTTTCTCACGGTTTTCAAAAAGAAAATTAAAAAAATAACAAAAATAATTAAAAAATAATTTTTTAATTAAAAATGTTCAAGGTCACACCAGTCCTTCTCTTTTCTAAACTTCTATATGTCACTCAATAAGCTCAACACTCAATAAAACAACTGGATTCCTCAGGTGATAAACCAGCCCTGACAACCAAACCGCTAACACTGATTGGTTAGGTGGAAAGCTGTCACCTGTCCAATCAAGATCCAAGAGCCAGCTTGACAGCATCATATATTTCTATTAGGCTGAGCAGTTTAAACACATCTAAGGGTCTTTGAACATCTGCATCTCAACTTAAAAAAACACAGAGGTTGTGTTGCAGGTCTCAGTAATTCGCTCACAGTATTAAATGCCATGGATCAGTAATCTTATTCCCAGAGCATCTCTAGAGACTCTCGTTTGCATGTTATGCAGTAACGGAGCTATGAAATCTGTTTGGAATATCAATGTAAGGTCTCAGAGCTGTGAAAATGTGACATTCTCTCCAATGCTGTGCAATATTCTCTCTGTAATATCACAGAATATTACACATGGGGAGCGCACACAGTACAGGATGCAAGGAGAGCTAAATTTCATATGATATTTCCCGGGTATATATTTTGCTTTAAGCTGCTAATACACTAGTCCGATGTTATGCTCATTTCCTAACTAATTTATAGGAGATCTGGTGTGTTTTGTTGTCAATAAATAACAACACAGAAGACTGTGATGCTACGCTGTCCTGTTGTGTTGAATCAGTCATATTGTCTCACACGTAAAACATATGTCGCATGTCTAATTTTCAAAATCTGAGCCATGTTATTGGTTTTGATATGCTTTCTTCTTTCTCAGAATATCAAACAGTGCACACACGCATATTCATGTAATAAACATGCAGGCAGAAACCCTCACCAAAGCTTTACATTTCATTTCCTCTCTTTGCTGTGTGTTTGTATGTGTATTGAGGTAAAGAGCTAAATATTTCTTGCAGGTGGTTTTATTTGGGTGAGGGATTGACACCATGAAATTGCATGCAGTAGCGAGAATGAGTGCACACTAAGAAGGTGCCAGAAAAAGAAGTGCGAGGGAAAAGGTGGGGCCAGGTCCCCAGGAACCAGAGGCCACTGAGGTGTGACTGGGCCATCCAGCCAGTGCCAGAAAACACTAACAATATTCCACCATCTGCTGAATCAGGTGATGCACTAAAAACAGATTAGTAGCATCTGTAAACAAATGTTGTTAAACATTTTCTAAACCAATTTTACCTTTTTGAGGAATCATACAATTATTTGTCAGGAGATTTTGTTAATGTCAATTCCCCTTAAGTTCAGCTGTGT
>JAZGTI010008088.1:0-20627 GCA_036877585.1 Botia kubotai | reverse complement strand
ATACTGTGAGAAACTAACCTAATCACCTTTCCTGAACTGTAAACACTAAAGTAAATAAAGAAACTGGACACAACCTGACACTGAAAATAACAGCTCAGCAGTGCCTCCTCAGAGAATCCGTACTGGATAGGTACAGTATGTTAAAAAGAGCATCTTTTCGATAACAGAGCAGATGCAGTCATCAGGGTTTACCACTCTGCCATCCCCAGGTAGCAGTGTTGATTTCTTGTGAGTCCACCTGCCTGAGTGAGTCTTTGATGTCAGTCTGTTTGATTGGCAATATGTCAATAATAGACTTTGAGGAATTACTCTCGGTGCGTGGTCTGAATAAGGAGCGCTGGAGACAAATTATTGTGTCCAATGATTCCTGCTGTGAATAGGGTTTAGACATTCCTGGGAAGAATCACATAAGCATTAACTGGGGGACTGCCAACATGTTTAGAGATTTTGTTTTATTTGTCTAGATGGAAGCATCTAAATGCAGAGACTGATTAATAACAAGCGCTCTCCTGTAGCTCAGTGGTTAGAGCATGGTGTTAACAACGCCAAGGTCATGGGTTCGACCCCAGGGATTGCCCATACTCAGAAACAATGTGTAGTATCATGCAATGTAAGTTGCTTTAGATAAAAGCGACTGCCAAATGCATAAATGTAAATGAAGTCAGAGAAGTATTGGAAAGGAGTGATTAAATATAAACTAATGTTTTTACATTGTCAGCCTTTTAACTCAAACTTCTGCATTGCATTAAATTCAGACCTTCGGCACAGAAAACGGGTGTATCTTAAAAGTAAGCAAGAAGCCATTAATATGTCTTGATCTTGTTTAAGGTTTAGTCTCACTGTATTGGCTGAGAGGTAGCATAGCTCCGGTCCCTCTTTTTTACATAGAGGAGAACCAACAGGAGACATGTGCTCCTTTGACAGCAAATATATGCTCAAGTTTACATTGGTCATGACATTTACCAAAATAAATCTTATTTCTCAACAACAGTTGTTTTCTTAAAATATTATTTCTACAGTAGTGGCAACATTCAGCACTATCACACCATTGGCTCTGAGGTTGCTGACACACTAAAACTCAAAATAAGCCCAGTGTCCCCATCCTCATACCAGCAGCTTGTACACCTTCTCTCATTCTGCATGTAGAGAGATTCTGGGGCTCTAACTACAGCAAAAACATGCCTTTATTTCCACCTGAGAAATGCACAAGAAGGCCATGTTTGAATTACATTTCCCAGGTTGCTTAAAAACATTAAGACAGAGTTGTACGTGTAATGAACACCTCTATCAAATTAATTGATGTTGAAATGATTATTACAAAAACATTTACTAATTTCTAACACTGTGCTGACATTTTATTTTTACAACAGGAGCAAGACATTTACAAAGACATAAATCTAGATGTCAATTAAGGGCGTTTATTTAAGGCCAAATATTCACTGTGGATGTGTGGGAACCTTGGTTGTCCCTTAATTAGTGTTTAAAACTTTAACTTTCTAGTTTTAAGGTCAGCATTTTTCTCTCTGTTAAAGTGGAGCCTAAAAACCTGCACTTTATTGATAGCTTTTAGTTTTTATTGAGTTTTGAGGAAGGTGTTCACATCTGCGTTTGCATACTTGAGTTTTTTCTGGCCTGAGGACATAATTTTGGATACTTGGAAAAATAGTAATGTCACATAATGAAACATACTTTAGACATTAACAGTGCTGGTGACAAGTTTTTTCAGATTTTAAATGTAATTTAAAATGTTTTTGTTTCATTTTATAGTGTGTCATATACAACTATCCAAGACATGGCAGAGATCCAGTTAAAATCTGTTACAAAGAATATAATCCTCTCAAATTATGACTAGTGTATGTTCTGCCAAAAGATCTTACTAACGGAATGTAAACAAATGTCCTCAGAAATCTGAGATTGTAAAAGATTATACAGTTACCAAGGTTCAGTTTCCCTCTTCAATAAAAATTAGCTGTGTTCTGGCTTGATTAGAGTGTTGGACTTGATTACATGAGGGTGATTGCACAGGCAAAAAACCTTCACTAGTGTCACAGTGCAGACTCACACCTATCATTTTTTGTACATACACACACACGCACACACACAAACTAAAGCAGTTTCATTGAATGCACTTTTGGTTCAAAATCTGAATCTTATATCCGCATATCCAAATTTAACATCCAAACTAGGTGATTATTTTGTATTTTAGGGCTTTGATATTGTGATATATGATGCTTAAATTAGATTAAGTATAAAGAATGTGAGTAATTTTGCAATTCCTCTAGTCTTTTAACATTATTTAAGAAAAGATAAACTTAAACCAGATACTTGTATAATCTGATTTTGAAAACCTATTTTGAAGAACGACAACCTTATACTCTTATACTCTTATTATCTGCCCTTTTCTGTTTATTTTCAAGTAGATTTTTCTTTAACCAGAGCAAATGACTTTCCCTGAAATGTTTTCCTGCACTGATGGCTCAAAAAAGTCTGAAAGTTATGTGATTAATGTTTTGATATATCAGATGTGCTAGTGAGTCTTAGTCCAGGAAATAGGTTGCACCTTAATTCATGCCCAGTATCTGACCCATTACTACACTAAGAGGTCCAGAAAGACTTTATAAACTTAAGAAACATCCAAAATGTATTAAAAAGAAAAATGACAGTTGCATTGCATGGCTCAGACTTAGTGAGAGTATGGTATTATTTACAGTGGTTAAAGATAAATGCAGGAAAATGTACTGTAACGACTGTTGGAATGTTGAATGCAACACTGAGACAAACTTCAGTCTAATTAATTGCATGCATTAAAAAAATGTTAAAACAAATATTAATAACTAACTTGGCAGCATATTAATTAAATTTTATGTGTTCCTTTAAAAACAGTCCACATTGATGATGTTTTTAAGCTTTTCTTTCACTTTCTAACTGTAGCTGTAGTATAAAGTCCATCAAGGCAAGACCCCAGTCATTATCTGAAAGGGTTGCATCATGAGTAAAACCTGCAGAGTGAGAAGTCTGAATTATTCAACTGTCCTACATTATATCTGGGTAATATCTGAGTGTTAGTGTATTCTCAAACATTGTAGGTTTACATTTTAGATTTGTACAATGGCTTGAGCTTGGGATTTTTCTGACCAAAAACAGATGGGGTAGTGTTCGGAAACCCTGTTTAAAAGCGATCATTCTTCTTGGTGAGCGCCAGTGGCACGGAAATTACTTGCTTCAGCTTTAATAAAATGTTTTATAAAGAGACTGTATCATAAGACACATTTAAAATGACACGTACCAGATGGGCAGAGTGACACATTTCATTTAAGCGAGATATGAAGGAAAGTGTGTATGTGGGTGTGTGCATGGCTGTGTCAGTGATTTTAAGGAGCACCTGAGGGGTTTCTTTGCTCAGGGTTCACAAATGTTTCCACCAGCAGCTTGATTTACAACCCCAGCAATCCCACATCAAGCGAGCGGCATTTCAGCCAACGTTTCCATGACACCCTGCCTCTGACGTCATTCTGATGTGGGATACAACTATGACAACACAAAACAGGCATCATGGACACTCTTACTTCCGATTTGTAAGATTGTTTCACAAAGGTTTCCATGACAACCAGCTGTTGTTTGGGATGAGTCAAACAAATCATAATGTTTTCAGTTTCTTAAATTAGAAAATCATTTATGCTGTCTCCTACCCGCCTCCCTCGTTTTCTCCCCTCCTCTCACATAAAATCAGACTTCATCATCGTAACTGTAGTGACGTTTGCTCTACTGAAGTTCCAATTCAGAAAGCTCATGTTTCATTTTAATTGGCAAGTGGCAAAGTGGCACACACCAAACTTTATACACAGCCTTTCTGTTGTGTATTTGTGTTGGTAAGGGGAACAGCCATATGCGTAATTCTGTGGTGTTTGTGTGTGTAAGAAAAGTGTAAACATCCTGCATTCAATTAGTGTTAAAAATGCTGCATTCTGTAAGTGATGGTTTTGGAAGATGGAGGTCATTTTCTGCTGTCTTTGCAGATTTACTTACAGATTTAAAATTTTTCTAATTATTGTTTTGACTTTTTTAGACTAACAACCATTTCTTACAGTTACTCTTCCTCTAATGCTAAGGATTTGTTAAGGATTGTTTTAAAGAAACAGCCACCAATGAAAATTCTGTCATTATTTACTCATCCTAATATTGTTCAAAACTTATATGCTGTTATTTTTACTGGCTAACACAAAATTGTATCGTAAGTTTTTTCCATCCAACACTTCATAATGACTATGTCATTATGAATGTGCAGTTTGTTTACGTAGGTGTTTGAGTGTGTGCGTGACAGAGGCAGGGTTACACTGAGTATTGTGTGGCGTAGAACTTCAATAGCCTGCCTGAGGTGCCGTGAGCCCCAGCTGTGTTTAACATGCCTGTTAACAGTCCAAACCATCAATCTAGGAGCAGATAACACGTCTGACTGTATATGTACTGTATCTCACAATTATAGCTGGGAGAGAGAGAGAGAGAGAGAGAGAGAGATGAGCAATTGAAGAAGTGTAAAGATTATGTGTAAGTGAAACTATTACTAAAAAAAGATGAAAAAGAGATCAGGAACAGAGAACACAGAGAAAGGGAGAACATGAAAACGGGAAAATGGTATATGATTAACTGTCCATATGTCACCAGTTAAATATTTGAGGCTACCAGTGCAAACCAGGCCTGTATCATGAATGGCTTTCAGATTTCTGCTCTGGCTGCGCAGGATAAGTGAGGGTTCATAAGGTGTTTAGTGGAGAGCTACACCAGCCAAGTATGATCTTACCGGCCTTCCGAATTAATGCTCATTCAGGAAGGACCTTTATTGCCAAGCAAGAGGAGAGCTCAAGCCAGCTGTGAAAACACCATTAAAGAGGCTTTAGTACTCATTTCACGAATACTTAAAGTTTACTTATTTAAAAAAAGTGAAATTAATGGACTATGCCTAGGCTTTTCCTTATTGTTCATCCACGGGCTTTGACTTCCAAACGAATCCACAGGGGCACGGACAGGCCTCTGTGTGCAGGCGTCCAGTGAAACTCAATTCCAATACGTTCCAAGAACAGAGACTGTTATTTTTTTCTGCCTTCCTCTTTTGGGGAATGTTCTGGGATTGCCATTCGGCCAGTTGAAAATTGCACATTCACTGCACTGATTGGTGTTTGAAATGAGGCTGTTAAACAGGTATATAGAGGTTAAAGGCTCAAACACGTGACAAAACGGGGCACCACGCGCCACGCGCCACTTCCAGATCTTAGTACAGTCGGTATGTGTGTGTGTGTGTTTTAGCTAATTGAGAAAACCATAGCTGCAGTGTATGAGAAAGGAAACTTTGTTCACACCCCTCAATGCAGATTATGTGACTGATGGACAATAAAGAACCCCCTGTTCCCATTGGCCAGCCATAGAGAAGCAGCCTAACTCTGTGATAGTTTAACAAGTGGACTGAAATGGATTGTGTAGATTCGTTTACCTGATTTTCCTGGAGCATTGTTTGGCATTGAAGCAGTGTCTTAAACTCCCTGTTTCTGCTTATTACAAATATTGAATTAAAACAGCTGTTTTACCATAATGCTTTTATTGTTGCTTTTTATAAGATTAATAATTTAAAAAGATTTTTTATAATAATTAGGCCTAATAATTATGCCAACCAGTATTTGAAACTGTATTATATAAAATAGAAAACTTATATAGACTTATATAGAAAACTTATATAAAAAACTTATATAAACTTAAACATAAAGACAGACAGATAGATTCCAAAGTTTTAGAATTTGCATTTGAAACTTTTCCTCAGAATGGAAAATCTTATGGAATCTTTCAAGGCAGCTAAACACATCCACAGAACTTCCACCTCCTGATCTGTGTCAACACACCAGGCTTAAAAAATAGCTTTATTGCTTTGTTAAAGACAGGGTGGACTCTGAATGAATTAAGAATCAGAGTTTTGTATACACAATCAATCAAAATGAAGCATATATTTATATTGGAAATGCACCGCAACAAAAGAATCAAGGACCTGTCCATTCCGTTCCAAGACATTCAACATAAAATGTTTTGGATGGTAAATTCAGTTACACAAATTAACAAAAAAACATATTACATGCCCATAAAAAGATAATGCTGTCTGATCTGAGCAGATTTGATTTGATTGGATGTGTTATGACAGGAGTTGAGTAATGAAAGAATAAAGCCAGAGGGGTAATGTAACCTCCCTCATCTGCCAAGAACCATTCCAAGCGATATTCCAACAGCGAGAGCTATACTGGCCTAAAGGACAGTGCTGAGCATCCAGACCTGGGAACGGGCTTCTCACATCTGGAACATGTTAAGATATACTTCTCTATTGAGCCTTGGAATTCCAGAATTACATGAGAAACAATCCCACCCATGCACTTTACTGTACTCTTCCTTCATATCTGCACACTCCTTCTACTAAGAAGAGTAACCTGGGCCAAGCAGGGGATTTGGATTTGTGCCTGGTTTACTAACCTCTGTGGACTCCATCCTGAATGAATGACCTGCTGGGCTTATGTGAGCTAGAGGGCATCCATGTATAAGGTTTAAATCACTAGTGTAGCGCTAAGGGGTCTGAATGGACAAAGGATCAAGGAACATAAGTCTGGTGCAGGGATGCTCCTGGTTTATAGTAATGGGGTCTCCACACACTTTTGGCTTCATCCAAGTGTTACCACTCCAAATGATGTGGGAATGATGGCTGGGCTGAAATTCCCTGAGTCCTCAGGGGCAGGAGAGGGAAATGCCCAGTGGCATTGTGGGATATTCAGAAAGCCAAGAGCAGGTCCTGTATTTTGATTTGCTGTGGCAGATGGTCCCTAAGGCTTGACTGGAAGGGTCATATATTACTCTACTATAATATCAGCAAGATGCATCTCCATGTGGATTTCCAATATGTTTCAGTACTGCTGACAAATACACGCATGGTTTTTATGGCCTGTCAGTAAATTGTACATATACTGTTTTGTGTATGTTTGCAATAGATTGAATAGGAGAAAATGTGTTTTCTTGTGTGTGTTTGAAGTAGGTTGTATGGTTGTCCACTGTAATGTATAGCTTCATGATGTTTGTGACAAGAGCAATTATTGTAAGCACACTTACAATACCACATACTTAAATATTTCCAAGTTTCCATGCAGAAAAAGGTGTAACCATGAGCAAGTATTAAGTATTATAAAAAAATATGTATGGAGGTATAATAGTGGTCACAATTGTTTACAGGAACATATTATTAATCATAAAGTGAATTATAAGCCATGAATGCATGAAATTCTTTAAGAATGCCTTTAAAATGCATTATACAAGCAAACTTCATAACAAGTGTTACAAAAGATTTCAAGCACCTTGCAGCAGAGATCTTTCCACTGACTCTATACTAAGACTTACTCTGAATATAAATAATGCTGTCTAGAATCACATTTTTGCCCTATGTAAGATTTTAGTAAATCCCCATTCCAGTCCACAACCAAGGCATTTTCCATTTATTGTTCAGTGATATTTCTGGCCTAGTGCTTTGGCATTTTCAGCGTCTCTATAAAACTTGACTGGTTGATGTTACACTGTTGATTTATGAGAAATGATGAACTTGACTGCTCTAAGCTGATGTGATTTTCTCATGCACCTTCTACTCATAACAGAACACACAGCAGGAGATACACAAGAAAATGAAATTAGGAAAGTTAAATGACTTAGGGCAGTAATCGCCCATAAACCACTTGAGTAAGTTCAGCAATTACAGTTAACATCGCCAATATCACCGGCAAACTAATTCTGTTGACTTCGTTTATCAAATAATATTCCTTGCTCTTGTGAGAGAATGCCAGTAGCTATTTTAATACATGTGTGTGTGTCCATGTGTACGTGTAAGCCTGTTACTGTGTGTGTGCTTTGAACTGTAGTCTTTTTGAGCCTTTCTTTCTGTCCATCCACAGTTCCACAGAACTGTATGTATGCTTCATGTCCAAAGTTTGTCAAAATTTACACGCCCAGCATTATATTGCACATCACTGCACATAAAATATATGTTTAGAAGGATATTGAGCATGATGTCACATATTAAAAATAAATGTCTTTGAACCAGAGAAAAAAGACATGAGAAAAAATGATTTGTATTGGTGTACTCTGGCAAAGTTGATTGGTATATTGTGTTGGTATACTCTGACAAAGGACAAATGTTCTTTAATGTTGCCTGGCTGATACGTCTGTCCAGAGATTATCAGTCTTTCTTCTTTTGCCAGGAGTTGTGCTCACTGTTAACAATGATAGCATTTCCTCTGACTGGGATTATCTTGCACTGGGATAATCCTAGTCAGAGGAAATGCTGTCATTTCCTTTGACTGTGTGAGGGCCCTCTGTTCTCCTAAGAATATCTCACTTTCTGTACATGTGTATGTCAGACTTCCTCATAATAGATGTATTTCTTGGAAGACTTAATAGTCTTATAGTCTTAATAAAAAAATATAAGAGTCAAACTGTCACGGAGGAGGCTCCTGTGCCGCCTCCACTGCGCCACCAGAGGGAACTTCATTTCCCACAATGCCGCATACCTGGACTGATCACCTCCGGTCCTGCACCTAAGCATCGTTACCACACCCTATATAAGCCAGACTCAGTCAAACAATCATTGCGAAGTCTTGATTTGCCACGATTGTGATTGTTAGCCGCCTGCCTCGACTTTTGCCTGTATTACGGTTTTCCTTTGCCTTGCCTCCATTGTGTCTGGTTTATCGTTGATTGAACTCTGCCTGTTGACAATTCTGAATAAACAGCTGCACATGGATCCTAACTCCTCTGACTCTTCATTACAGAAGACTTCGCCATCAAACGATCCAGCAGCCATCATGCAATTGTCTTCGGAACTATCAGTCCAGGCTTCACAACTCAACCTCACTCACTTAGGAACTTTCAAGAGGTTCCTCAGTGAGCCAAGACAACTCCCAGCCAGCCTACTGCAACCCCTACCTACACCCCAACGTCCCTGGTCTCACATCGCAATCGATTTCATCACGGATTTACCTAACTCACAGGTCAACACCACCATCCTCACCATAGTCGATCGGTTCTCAAAGTCATGTCATCTTGTCCCCCCTACACAAGCTCCCCACCTCCTTTGAGACAGCTGAACTCCCTTGCAACTATGTGTTCAGATTTTACGGCCTACCCAAGGATATAGTTTCAGATCAGGGACCCCAGTTTAAATCTAGAGTGTGGTCATCGTTTTTCGAACACCTTCGTGTCAACATCAGAATCAGAATTAGAATGAGCTTTATTGCCAGATATGTTTACACATACGAGGAATTTGTTTTAGTCACAGAAGCTCTACAGTGCAACATAATGACAGTGACAACAAGACACAGGTAATAAAAATAATAATATACAAATAGACAGTGTGAAAAATAGAAAAAACATAAGTTTAATATCTGGATACCACCCCCAATCAAACCCCAGTATCATGTTGTCCTAATTTACCTGCTAACTACCGTATTTCTCCTACCTTTCACATGTCTCTCCTGAAACCCCCTGTTGGCCTGGTTGGAGAGTCGGAGGAGGAACCCAGAGAGCAAACCCCCCCAATTCCGATCGGCGGAGAGGAGGCATACAGAATACATGAACTGCTTGACTCCAGGTCCGGGGTGGCGTACTGCAGTACCTGGTAGATTAGGAGGGGTACGGTCTGAAAGAACGGCCCTGGGTCATTGCAGGCGATATCCTGGACCCCACTCTTACAGAAGATTTAAATTAGGATTTAAATCTTGAAATATGAATCGTATATTTTACACAAAAAACCTTTGTATGAAAAGATATTCTAATCAAATTCAAGTCTTATACCAGGTATTTACATTTGTACACCTGACATCTGCCTCCTGATGTCGATCACTGGAACATTATCTTAAAACAGATCACATATCCAAGCCTAGTTGATATCTTTTTAATAATGTATGGTTTGTAAATGCACAGTGAAATAATATAAGGACATAAGGATAAAGTATTTCTTGATGTTGGGGCTATAATCTTGCTAGTTTCTGATGCACATATTGTATTGTGTCTGTAGGGGTTGGTATGGTCCATACAGAGATATTCATAGTCATATACCACCCTTAGCAGACATACATCATGTACCCTAATGTTTTACATACTAATTATTTTTAATTAAAAATACTGATGTTCAGTGATAACCTGATCATCTGATTGCTTAATAAAAAAGAACATGTTCTTTAATTGTGTGTGTGTGTCTGCGCAATAGAGAGAGACAGAGTACCCTGGTGTATTGTGACAGAGAAAGAAAAGCAGAATGGGCTGTAAGGAGGGGTCAGGAAAAGGGAAATAAAGCTTTGTGCACAATTGACCTGCAAGATAAAGATCACCCTGTACAGTGTTTAATCTGTTTTCTCTTCTGTGGACAATTAGCGTCGTAGAGAGCCGTCCACCACTAGAACTAAAGAGGGCATCTCCCCATGTGAAGAGGTTCTTTTTAAAGGTCAGTTTGGTACTATTAGAATCTCTTGATTTGTGCATGAGATGTGACTAGACCTTACTGTTGTATAAATGGGCATGCCACAACAACATTCTGCAGAAACTGTCCAATTTTTTCTTTTTCAGTATAATTCTTTCATATTTTTCTTCTACCCAGAATATCATCAGTCAACATGCTTTTCTAATTTTAAGAAAATGCAAATTACATAGCACCCTTGGTCACAAAGATTCTTCTGATCAGTAAATTCAATGTTAAACATTTAATTGTGCCTTAATAGTTTATTTTAAATACTTTTTGCATTAGACCAAACGACTCTATTTCATTCAGTTGCAACCTACAGAGAAATCGCTAAAACGACTTATTCACTCATGAAGAGACGGTTTGATTAGATTTCAGCACCTCCTCTCTCTCCGCAGATGAGTGTAAATCTGATCTTTACTAATTGATACATACCAGTCCCGCTGCTGTATGCACAGAGCCTATACCTTGAGCCAATTTAACTGTTCCACTTGCTGAGTTTTAATTGAGTCCACATTAAAATTTACTTATAAAATAATAATGGGGTTCCATGCAAATTATCCCATCCCAATATTGCCACGGTTAGATTTGCATATCCACAAGCAGCATGGGAGTTCAGAAATCAATATAGATGATTAATAATATATTGGGCCACAGGAATAATTAAATTCATTTCATGCAGAAACTCACTCAGGCTTGGCAAACGAAAGGTGCCGTTTGCCACACATTAATTTAATACAAGTTGCTGAGATTGCGGTTTCAATTACCAGGATTGAAATAATAAGGTGTGTTAAAAATTACACTTTCAAATATATGTTATTTCATTTCATTTGACTGAATACATTTAGGGATTAATCCCCCTTTCTTTTGGCATTAACATATTGCAGTAAATTGCTGAATGAAATTGCTCCTTACAGTCGGCAGTTCCCATTTGAATATGGCAGATCGTATCATTTGGGCTTAAATAATCAACATCTGCTCTTTTTCACTCCGCAGAGCGCTGCCCTGCTTTTGATGTACACAAATACAGCGATACATACTCAATAATTACTGTACCATAAATAATTTCAGCCTGAAAACAAAGCCTTGGAAGTTTGTGTGTAAATAACACAATGCTTTAATGATTCATGGATTGACCAACTTTTATATCTCGCTTAAATGAGATAATTTGGCAAAATTTCATCAAGTGCTCTTTTATGACAGTCTTGGGGAACTATGATTCTCTGTAGAGTGATTTGGCTGTAGTGTGTCCTTCACTAAACCCCATTATAGGATTATAATGTCCTAGATTATTATCATGACTCTGTTAACAACTTTGTGATATTAATGTTAAGCCTAAAACGATTCGGAGAACCTCAATCACTTTAATGAACGTTTTGCAGGTGGCTGCTAAAACCATTTACTGTGTTTGTAACCCGTTTACCCACAATCCTCCAGTCTCCACCAATGGGACTTCCTGTCATTGTCTGTGTTCATACATTACCATTTCATCTCAAAAACAAACATCTCTCTCTCCTGTTTTTTAACGACGATTTCACATCCCATCAGAATTGAGTTTGCATAATGAATTAATTGCATGCATTTGAAACTCCTCTGCAATTCGGGACGATCGTCTTGAACTGCCGACATGAAATTATGGACATTATGTTTTGCGCAACCTAGTACATCTTGGGCATTGCCCAGGCATTGTCATCGATGCCCAGATTTTTGGTCTTTGCCCATAATGAATGCACTCTAATATGTAATGACTGAGTAATCGCATTATGTGCTGCATCTAGTTTGTGCAGACTGAGATATGCATCTGTGGCTCTGCGGTAATTGCCAGGCAGAGAGTGGGGTGGGGGTGTATGTACCCTCACAGGGGAGATGCACCGCAAATGATTATGCTGAATTGTTTTTGCAACAGGAGTGTCCAGCGTAATAAAGTTAATGATGTTGAAAGACACGGGTGAAAAATAATCTATTAAAATGCAGATGTTTCCATCTTTTCCCAGAAATTGTGTGACAGTGTAAGAATAAGATCTATGAATGCGATAGAGGCTCGTATTTTTTGCATACAGTAATTCATTATTTTCACGATTCATCTTTGATATTCTCGGTGTGTTTATATAGACATTTCCTGACCAGCAGTGAGTGAACCAATGTGACCAGTCCACTTGTTCACTTTAGGTAAAAGTTTTTTACTGCACAATAGAAGATCATTTATTTTAATGTGACCATTTTCTTCTTTTTTGATCCTTAAAATTGAACAGGACATTCTTTGCTACTGTTCCTTTAGGAGTATTATGTATAGCTAACCCATATTATGATTAGCTATAACTTCTTCACATGTGAAGTGAGAACCAACACTTAACAACATAACACTTGTGGTTTTGGTGTTGGATACAGTACAGTTATCCAAACATACATCTGAAAAAGAATAATAACACCTTCCTCTGGTGTTGAATAATAGTATTTATTCTATTTTCGCCTTATGACTTTATTGTGACTGCTCTGGGAAAATTACTAAATAGACTATGTGTCAACAGGTGTGGTCTTATGTAAATAAGCTCATTTCTGGATATCTGAATAACCTCTTTTTGTAGTTTATGCATATATGGTATTTGTAGTATAAGGGGAAGTTTTTCATTGTGTAAATTCAAGTTCTTTGAATAGGAAGAATAAAAGGCGAAACAGGAAGAATAATACTGTTTTTTAGAGCAAAGATTTAGAGCTCTGTTTATAAATTTAGAATGTATTTTCCTGTTTTTTCAAAATTTCATTGCCATTATTGCAATTATTGTTTTACACACTATGTATGTTAGAATGCTCAGCTCATTCTAAATGACTTGCTGTCACCCAGAATCCTTTTGAATACCTTTGAACCTTCTGTTGTCTCTCCTTGCTGTCTTATTCCAGAGCACTCTTGCTTTTTGTTTTCATGTTTAATTATATGGCTTCTGTGATTACCAGGTAAAACAAATTATGCGCTCCTCTGGCAGCAGATAAATCTTGGTTTCAATTTGCCGTAATGACCCATGTAATTTTTAAGCTGTGCCTACATAGCCGCTCTTTTAACGGGCATCATTAGAGGGCCGGTGTATTAGATATACATTTCTGTGGCTTAATTTGGTCTCTCAGGAGCACTTGTACAGATGCAGCTGCTCTGCGCTGCTACACGACGCCCTTAATTTATTTATTTTAAATGCTGTGATTAATTGCTGTGAGTTCTTGAGGAACGCGAGGCATCAGTGCCACTCGGGTCAGAGCCTCCTCCATATCTGCAAATTTCTTGAGAAAAGCAAAACATGGCAATGAATACAAAAGGAGGAAATCTCAATGCCATCCGCACAGTGAATTATCTGGGGTGGGAGACGGCACAAACATTCACACTAGCGTGAGGAAACCTCTACGGCTGTACATGAGACCTTCATTCTGAACAGGAAAGGCACCTTCATAACACTCTTTCCTCTGGATCTGTTGTACCCTCTTGTTGTATGGTCTGTGTGAGGCAGGCAGCATTTTTCTGAGGCTTTTTTAACAGGCTTTTTTGAAGGTTATTTGAACATTCGTTTTATGTTGTTCTGGCTAGATTTGAAGGAATTCTCAGCCTTAGGAACTTCTTTAGACTATGTAAAGCCTTTCATTGATTTAAACATACAGTATAAATTGGTTTGTTTTAGGTCTATGCCATATTTTTAGATGTGTGAGATGACTTATAGGATAGAATCATCCTCATAACTAGGTTTTTAGAAACTTTAGTATATTTGTCAGGACATAAATGTGGGTTCTCAAGTACAAACACACATGTGAGTAAGACTGCCTTATGTTTTAACTAAAGATGACAAGTTGCTTGCTATATTCTTTATGTATGAAGTCAGCTTTATATCATAACACGTCTCCATATATAACTGCTACAGCCAAACCCCTGTTAAACATCTGGAACAATTCAAAGCACCTCTTCATGGAGATCTCTCTCTCCCTCTTTGTAGGCCCTCTACAGTTTGCTGCTTTAACAAACACCATTACCGCTGCCCTGAAAACACTATTCCATCTCTATACATCCAGCAATTTCCCCTTCCCTTGTTTGTTTCTGCTCACGTCCAGAGAAAGGAACATTTACCGACAAATATAGCTCTCTCTTTCTCTCTCTCTGGGCAGAAAAGGAGAGAAAAGACCTGCCTGTGTAAGGAGGTTCCGTTGGGAGCACAGGCTTTGGACTCAGGCCCAGATCAATGTGACCTAAATTCAAATGCGAATTAGAAGGCTGTCAGTAGGAAAGGACATTCTGCAAATGAGCTCAGACAGTGCAGGGCCTCTAGGGCCCGGCAGAACCTGGGCCTCCCCTCGCCTCGCTGTTTTAATAAGTTCCAAATGGCCGACCTGGCTGCAGCGTTCCTGATCAGCCCTGTACCCCTCCAACTCCAATTCGAAGGCTGTTCACCTCCTTCGCACCCAGAGTGCTACGCATGCTTACACAGAGCAAGTACAGTGGGGTATGCTCTGGGGCCCCAGTAGGGTCCACTGACTACATGCTTGCCAGTACACCTGGAGAAACCTGCCCAAGGTCACTGGAGAAAACTAAGCAAAGGAGGAAATACTAAAGCTTTCTAATGGGAGTGAGTCTTGATTGCTGTAATGCCTTGAACTGGAACATGCTCAGTGTCTGATGGATATATTATGTGAATTTTATGGTTCAGGTCAAGCTGTGAAACACAATAGTGAAGGTGAAAATTCATTGGAGGGTTGGATTATCTGCTAAGAAAATTCTCGGGAAAAGAAAGCTTTTAATTGGCCTTTTTATTGCACAGTTTTCAGACAGTTACAGATGAAATAATAAACCAATAAATCTGCTGCTTACGAATGGAACGCATGTGCGCACAGGCACACAAACAGACATGGCCGCCAGCTCTCGTGCCTCACTGTGTACTGTGTTATAGAGGTCATGTCTACCTCCTGGGTGGTGAGAGCCAAAGAAAGTGAAATAATTCACATGCCCAACTCACATCCCCCATAACGGCCTCTTTCTATACGTGGGGTACAAGATCCATATGGGAACGTGGCCCTTTTGATTGTTTCCAATAGCATATGCTAATTGTTGATTGTCTCCAATATTATATGCTAATTGTCCCGAATTAGCATAATTCATTAACATTTGGGTCCTAATTACACAATGAATAAAGCCGATCTCTGAAGCTGCGTTGTGTGCCTTGACTTACTAATGCGCCCGACGATTAATGCAGCTCTTATTTGCATATTGCTTAGGAACTTGAAATATTAAAAGCATCGTAGAGTGAAATTTGTGATTAGTCCCTGATCAAATGTTGTTTCTTCTCCTCATTTAAAACACGTTGCTTTGCTGCCCCTGAGGTGAGGTGGAAATCTGGCGTGTAGGTTTATTTACAAAAAGAACACATTTGCAAGCTTAAAGACATGCCTTAAAATGCAAATTACAAAGGATTGGTGGTGTGTTTTTTGCAATTAATAATATTCAACTTGTGTTAGGAGGAAATTTAGAGGAACAGACGAATGAACAGTTTTTGTGTATCACAACAACTGAACATGTTTGATATTTGATCTTGTATTCTCTTTGAAATTCTCTGATTAAACCCAATTAATGAGGCCCACAAAGACTTAAGCCAAATGATTCTTTCTGATTTTTTTACAATAAATATAATAACATTATGATTATGACATGGTTCCTCATTGTTTTGCTTCAGGAAACTCAGTCTGTCTGTCTGTCTGTCTGTCTATCATTATGTATACGTAGCCATGTATGGACCTGTCTGTCTATGTATCTATGTATACATAGACTGACAGATAATGTTTCCTATTCTTTTACAAGCTGTTTAACTTTGTTTTGTTTTAGTCTTGTTCTTTACACACCTGGGCACGACTCCTTAGGATAGGATTAAGGGCCACACAGCAAGGCCCTGTGAGGAAGGGCCAATACAGAGGTAATTGAACAGAGCGTCTCTCTCTCTCACTTTCTCTGAGTCTGCCTCTTATTCAGTGGTTCCCCCTGAGAATGCAAAGGGTTGAGATCTGGATCCTTTAATGAATGGAAAGTGTCATTAAAATGAGAACCATTTCCTCTGAGATCATATCCAATTTAAATGCATAAGAGAAGAAAAGAGTTGAAATACGAAGAAAATTGGGAATTGAAAAACTTCAAATTTTATGCCATTCCAACAGTAAATCTGAAGCTTCTGAAAGAAGTTCTTGTTTGTAGCTATGCTGACTAGCCCCAATGACCTTTTTTCCAACATTTAATCCATTCAGGATCCCCCCTGAAAGTTCTTACACCTTTAAATCCACGATAAATCATTCTCCGCCCCTCTTGGGTTCTCGTCTTCTTTAAGTGAATTGAAGAGAGGAAGGATCACATTTAGGACCTTTTGAGAGTAGCTGAAATTGGAAAAAATAAAATAAGAGGCTCTATTGTAAAGGAAAAAAGGCAAAATCCAAATAATTAAAAGAAAACCAATTATATTTCATAATGGAATACAGAGACAGTGGAAATGAGCAGGCATGTAATGAGAAACAATTAACATCCTTGCAGGAAATGATGGCATCAACCAGATGGTAAATTACACTGACTCAATTAATTTGAGTTGGTAACGCTGAAGTTTGGGTGTGTGTCTACATACTGTAAGTGCCCAGTGGAAAACAGCTAATCCAGGTGGATTCTTGGATCCTCATCATGAGAAAAGACTCGTTGCTCATTTCTCACAACTTCATTCAGGCAGAGACAAGCAGAAGCAGTATTTGTCCCTTTCATCATAACCTCTACATAAATCAAATATAAACATGCACAGACACATTTAGTTTGCAATGTTTATGGAACTCCTAATTGAAAGCCATTATGTCTTTAAACGCCACTACTAGGTCTTCTGGGAAACACTAATGCAGGCAGTCAGAGATCTTTGAGGTTTTAGCTGCCCAATCTAACACTGTGTTCTTCACAGATAACAAAATAATCCACAAATTAACAAAATAATCAGCTCAAGGCATTATATACTAAGAGCACTTCATTTTGGATACACTGATAGATGATCTGGACATGGTGTGATTTAGCGTGACAAGCTTTATAGCATAAAACCAAACAAAAGAATGAAATCTTTGACCTCTCTCTCCTCGGCCTTGATAAAAAATAATTTTATCACAACAATTTTAATTAAAAACTTAAAACACTTCCTCATTAGTTCACACATCACCATAGTCAAACTGTATAGCCATTGTTAACATGCTTGCCTAATAGCTACATTTTGCACAGACATTCTGCAGGCACAGAAAGATGTTTCTATTAGTTGGGCTCGGCAACAAAAGCAGCCGAGAACCGCCTCAACACAAAGCCGCTCGCTGTGAGATCTGTATCGATGGGGGTTCTGAGTGTTTATCAAAGAAATTACTGATCATAACATCATCCACATTGCTCTCCAAAGAGATGCCAGACCCATCTTGCATATTAGTCCTTGATGAGAAAAATGCAATTAAAATGTCAACTACTTTTTATTAGAATCTGCCCACCCTGTGGAGCTCAGCATCCCCGAGAGTCCACTGCAGGCAGTCAGAGGATAGCACCGCAAAAGGATTCCGTCAAAATGAGCCAGGAGTTTCAACCGGAGGAGAACAACCAATCTGGCCCCTCTTTAGAGAAGTTTAATCTACCAACTACAATCATATTTTTCTCTTGAGAGCTGGATTGGCCTTGCCGGTCTTTACAGAATGGTTTACTCTCTCTTTCAGGTGTTGTCTGTAAGCATTGTGACCCTCATTAGTGGAAACTGAACTGAAGTCACTGAAAGTTTTTTTAATAAGTTGGCAATGCAAGGACGTGCTTCAGAAAACCTTCGAATGTCAAATTAGATCATTATTAAATTAGACAATTGTTATATCTGCATATTTTCAATAGGTTTGGCCTTTTTTGAACCTTGGAACCTAAATACAGTTTAAAACATTGATTTTTGTGATTTAGCATTTTTAAAGCAATTAAAATGACACAATGAATGGCATACATAATACATGTTTTCATAACAGTTTTGATAAAATGTATAAAATAAAAATGGTATCTTAATTTTCACAAATTTAGACTAAATTAAGATTTAGTTCAATTAAGCTCAAATATTGATGAGCTTGTTATTTTCCATAAGTAATATTCCATAAAATAATATTACAGAATTTGTATTTGTTGTATTTAATAGCTCTGACTACAACAACAACAAAACTATGACATTTGTGCTTTTAGTAAAATAAGTAAAAAGTACAGTATGTGTTCTATATATAAAAGACAAAACAAATTCATATTCATGTAAACAAGCATTTATAGCACCCATGTTCCTAAGAAGTGATCATATTAGTAACACTTATCTTTTATCAGTTACACTTTGACTACACATTCCATATCTATTGGCAGCAAGATCTTATTTCTTTATATAAAATGAATCCTTTCGTTTTTGTTTGAGCTCTCTGATCCAGACCAACATATATTTAATTAACCAAACTTTAATATGTTACCAAACTTTAGCACATTTTTTAATATGTTGACACACTTTTTATATGTTGGAACTGTGTGGCGTGTTTTGCTTGTCTTTTATATATGTTTTAATTTCAAGTTAATTACATTAATAATTTTCCTAAACAAACTTTTACTATATAATGACCTTTAGGAAATGTATTTGTTGTCTTATGTCTGTTAAGATGACACTGATGTTATGGAAAAAAATTGAAAGAAAAAGCAGAAAGAATAGATCTTTTTAATGGAATTTAGCAATAGGTCTCTGGTGTGCTCATTAGGATGACCAGTTTGACTTATTTTACAGCCATTTGTAATTAGTATCTGTGAGAGTTATTGCCATAATCAGGCTAGCATTGCTCCTTCCTTTGTTAACCATTAACTTTGCTGTTTTTTACTTGCTGTGTGAAGGCGGCCATTCGTTAACGGCAGCAGTTGTAAAACTAATAAAACTGTACGGTTCCTAAAGGAGAGGTTTCATAATTTCATAGATATGAGATTTTATTCAACCTCCAAAAGCAGCCCTGACAAGCCTGTTTCTGTTCGCTTGACCGCATACTGGATACAAGTGTGATATAAGCGATAAATAATCTTAAAGTGATAAAACTGATAGAAAATCACTGCTGGAGAATGACAACACCTAGAGCAAAGTAAACCAGAAACACATTATGGCAACAATAAATAATGACAAAATAATTTGCGCTACTTGTTTATTTGGCTGCTGACTGTGTCATACGTCTACTAATGGTTGTGGGCGGAGCCTCTCATCCTTACCATATGCCTTACCATATTATCTGTATACATTTGATTTATGTATTCGATCTAAGAAAAGATTCATTTGCATAAAGTAATCCTCGAAGAGTGTATGTTAGTTAAGGCTTTTTTATTATATTTTATATTATATTGTATTTCACATTCAACTATTGAATACATTTACTGTTAAATACTATTGAATATATTTACTGCAGAGTTGCTTTCCACCTTACAAATCGACCAGCCCCTTCCACTGTCACAACCTTTCTTGTACTATTGAGAATTCCAAGTTCTCCACTAGTGAAGATATTCAGGTGCACTTAACTTATATTTACAATATTTCTGACCCCACTTGAAGGCCGCGATATAGCTGTAGCTGCCCATGTGACCCGCGAGCCATAATGCAGAGAGACAAGAGTTCAGCTCAAGCTGTGTTTCAGAATAGTGATGAAGATCTGTAACCCAAGGGCTTTAGTATATCATTCACCATCACTCTCTGAGCCCAGGCCAATCTCTACCTTCTCCTGTGCTGGGTTTTATTTCTTGCGCCTTTAGTGCCCAGCTAATGGCTTATTTATTACTTCCATACTTTATAAAGAGGATCCTGTGTGGCCTAATTAAGGGCAGGCCTTCTTTGGAATTCTATGATAATTATGGGGCTTCGTTGTTTTAATATTAGTCCTTGCCAGGCTGGAACTCTTGTACGTTCTCAGTGTTCCCGGAGGGGATTTTTTTATGACCGCTCTCACTAAGGGCAGACTGATGGATCTCAGGCAGAGCGGCAGTGAATGTTTATACGGCTGCAGTGAAAGTTGAGTCATCTCAAGTCTCCCGTTTCAAAAGTCCTTCAACAATCTG